>JBBBDQ010001648.1:2020000-2237500 GCA_037127315.1 Ascarosepion bandense
CAGGACATTTTCTGACTATATATGAGGCAACGCATATTAAAACTTCAATGGCAGGCATCTTCATTTGATATTTTAATCAGTGGATATCATTGGTAGATGTTTCATTGGTGTTCACTACATGTCATCTACTGCTGTTTTAGTGAATATCATCCATTGATTTTTTTCATTGGAGTCCGGTGGATATCATCTACTGATGCTTCAGTAGATATCTGTTGATGTTTTGTTGAGAATCGGTGGATATCATTGATGTCTTGTTGGGGATTGGTAGATATCTACTGATGCTTCAGTGGATATCATCTATTGATGTTTCTTTACGGATTGGTGGATGTCATCTATTGATGATTTAAACTTATGTCTTACTCTGTCAAAATGATTGTAGTTTTTGGGGAAGCATTCTCTTGGGAGTCTGTTCCTTTAAATAGTAGCTTTTGGGAAGGTCCTGTCAGATGGAAACTTACTTCTTGCCATTGAATTACAAAAGGAATGAGGATGTTTTTCTTTTGTATGTTTGGCATGACAAGTCTTAGCTGTGAATATTTGAACTTATAAACTAGTCAGAGGCTTGAAACATTGTGTCTGTGGGGAAAGGGATTGTAGGATAGAAAATAATTAATCACCCAAAAGGCTGTGTAAATGATTTTGACCTGTGTCAAGTCAGGAAAGTGATGCTTGGGCAACGCCAACCAAGATATGGCAGCAGTAATTCTATTTTTGGTTTTATTTGAATCTTGTAAAGCCAGGGCATGGCAGAAGACATCTGTTATTTTCTTGAGCATTATAAGAAGCAGACCATTTTTCCAAACAATACATATCATATATTTTGAGAATCATGTTCAAAAGCACTGTTATGAACGGGGTGTTTGTTGTCTCATAACTATAATGCCTTAATTTGCAGTATAATTCATGGTCTGTGGATGAATGTTTGTGTGTGTGTAACACATGGAGAAAATGTGTGGAACGATAGAAAAGTAGCAGTTTACTCACGGTTGACTGGAAGTATACATTTATTTTATACAGAGAAATATTACAACATTGGTACATACAGAATCAGTCCCAAGTTTTCGGGTTGTGTGTCACAACCATTAGGGCAGAACATACATGTGTTCTTAACCATTGACGGCCATATTTCAAGTCTGTTGAGTGTCACGTTGATCACGTGACTTGTGTAGACTCACTTCCAGAGTTGAAAAGGAAGGTACTCTGTTTGAAACAGGAAAGAGTTATCTAACAAGCACTATCTGGGCTTTGTCTGATCAGGAGGTCCTTCATGGCCGAGCAGTCAATACACGTTAGATTTTTATCCTAGTGTACACAGGTTTGAATCCTGCCAAAAGACACATTTTTCTAACAAGATTTCTCAAATAGTCAGGCCAATAGATGTAATTAAATAAATATACTGTTTAATAATAAAAACAGAATATCTACCCAAATATGAGGACCTAGTAAAACAATGTTTAAACAAATAAATTAGAGACATGTTAGATTTAATCCATTTCATGAAAAAATATATAATAGGATAAAGAACACTTAGGGAACATTTATCAATGTAATATGTTCCACTTTTAAAGTTTCATTAGAGAATAAAATATGCAAGAGAAAGAAATTTTGGTAGTTTTATTTTTGTGATGTTTGATTGGTTGCATTCACTTGCATGCAAATACCCTTGGGAAAGGTATTAATCCATCTCTTCTTCCTCTAGCTATGGGTTGAATAGCATGACAGATTGGGTTCTGTAGCCTTGATTGGCAACCAGTCTACTGTAAAAAGAAATAGCAGTCTACTGTGGGAAAATCTGCCTAGTTAATCATTGGTAAAAAGAGATGTGATCACCCAAGGATGTATCACATATGGCACTTAACTGACAGTTTTTTGCCAAACAAATTAAAATTAAAACTATATTTACTAATCATAAATGGAAAAGCTTGCTACAGTTCAATGAGTCCCTTCCAATAGTTAAGATTTGTTTATGTGTGTATAAACATGTTGATTTTTGTATGTACACATGTTCATACACAGCATTATCAGAAAATAAGAGGAATACCTAATAATAAATTTAAAATTTATTGGCAATTTTATAACATTTTTTTCAACAAGCGTCTTTATAAGAAAGTCTATAAAGCTGAAGTACCTAAAATTGAATTCAATAATAGAATGCTTAAAATATATTTTTTTTAAATTACCAGATTTTTAAAAAATCATATTAAAAGGCAGTGATGTTGCATTTGTCAAAATTTTTATTTCACTTACGTACCACGTATTTAAATTTACCGAACCATATGCTGTCAAAGCATCTCTTAACATTGCCAAAAAATCATTTCCTTCAATTTTAAAAATAAATATTTTAAACTAAAAGTAAGTAATATTTGTCCCAATTCAGGTTAATTAAATTTTTATGAGCTAATTTTTGTCAAATAACATTTCTGAAATGTTTTATTTTAGAAAAATTTTTTTAATAAAGAGAATTATGTTGTTGGCCAATATGGATTAATTTATGGATTTTAATGATAATCAGAAGAAAAAATTATTCCAGTACATTTAAATTCAGTTTGAAATAAAAGTATTTTGCTTATTGGGAATATTAAATTTGATCTATTAGCTTGGAATTAAAATTAAAGCTTCAAGAAAGATTTTTCATTTGTTGAAATGCATCTTAAACCTTAGGTATTTGGGGATGGGTACCTACAACAATTCAGCACCCTTTTTCTTTGTTTCTAATGAAATATTCCTGCTTCTTAATACTTTGCTTAGCTTTTAATTTTGGCTTTTTATATTTCTTTTGATACTCTTGACCAGAAGTCATTTTTTTTTCTTCAGCCTGAGGAAATAAAATATGCAGTGGAAAAGGCTCTGAAAGAATTTCAGCGGATTGATATTCTGATAAACGGTAACATTTTTTTTATTTATAAAAATTATACACATAATGACTTCAACTACATTTCAAAGGTCAACACAACTAAATTTTCCTCCCCCTCCAAAAATAATCTTGTCTAACTTGTATTAATGAAGTAGCCCTTTGTCAATTACGAATAGCAAAATTAAAAAATACAGACTATATAGTTGTCAGTAAGAGAAAAATGTTAAAGATGTGAACCACAAATCACAGAATCATTTGTTTGTATTTATTGTCGCTTGAAGTATATTTGAGTTTGGTTTAAATGATTTCTTCTTTTAATGTGTCAGATATTTCCATTGATGATACAATTCTGTATCTGTGCCTCGATTTCAGTTTTTAATCAATTATGGACCAATTGTTCAAATGTGTGTCTTTAATTGATTAAAAACAATAAACTGCAAGGGAAAATTGATCTATTTAGGAACAATGTTGGAATAATCCAGAACTTATCTAAATAATAGTTCAAATTCAAGTTGAATTCATCACATACCCCTGGGAAAGTTATCAACCGGTCGCTTCTCCCTCCATATATGGGTTGAAGTAGCAGGATAGACTGGATTCTGTAGCCTTGGCTGGCAACCAGTCTACCACACAAATTAATGGCAACCTACTGCAGGAAAATCTTCTGCCCAGTCAGTCATGTATCTTTTGAGACATGATCACCTAAACGTGTATTATGTAGGGTACTTAGCTGACTGAATTTAATAATCACAACATTGAAAGCAAAGAGAGACAGTGAGCAACCTAATGAACGATTTTTTTTCTGGACAGATAACTGACCAAAGTCAAAACAAAGAGAGATAGTAAAGGACCCAAAAAAAAAAAGTTATAAATAAGAACAGACAGGAAATTGTGGAGAGCCATGATCACTAATGTATCAAGAAATGCTTACAGCATATCACATTGAATACACCGGTTCTCGTTTGATCACTGAAGTTAAGCAACATTGAGCCTGGTCAGTACTTAGATGGGTGACCACTTGGAAATACCAGGCGCTGTAAGTGTTCAGTGACGGATGTGCGTTGTGGTGCAGTGGATGTCGGCTGGGAGGGGAAATCGGTGAGCCGTGTTTGAATTCCAGTTGAGTACCCTGCATTCACTTCAGCACTGGTACCCTTGGGAAAGGCATTAATCCATCACTTCCCCCCAGTTATGGGTTAAATAACAGGGTTGTTGCCTGGAGGCAACCCATCTAGTGTTGGTGTCACAATAAAAAAACACCCTTGGTAGCCCTGGCGAAGCATCAAGTATTCCGCTATTTGACAAGATTATGAATTTCACTGCAAACTGTGCCAGGATTCCAAATACACAGGGAATACTGGAGGGGGGTGTAGTGAGTTCTATCTCGGCCAAGGCCGCAGGACAACGATGTATCAAGAATGGTTTTAGTGATACAAATCTTAGCTGAAAGGAAAAGAGGTGAATCAATACCTTTTTCCAAAGGGTATTTGAACGTAAAGGAATATAAATGACCTAATGAGAATTTGAACTCCTATTAACGATTCCGAGCCGTTATTTATTCCACTGCCTTCACGTCCAAGCATACGGCACCTGGTATTCCCAAGCAGTCACCCTTCTATGTACTGATCAGGCTCAACATTGCTTAACTTCAGTGATCATACAGGAACTGATGTTTCAATATGTTGTGGCCGTAAGTGCGCAGAACGTTGAGATAACAACAAAGATGAGAACAATTGTGTAAATAATGATAACTCCTCATCCCAGAAATGCAAACAACAACAAAAATAACAAAAATAAAAGCTATAGAGGCAGAAATCCAAATGCAGTTTGTTGAGTTAGATACCCAGATACAAAGAAGATCAAAACTCAAATTTAAAATTGATTGTCTCTATATTTTCAACGTTTTGATGTAAACAGTAATTGGCATTTGTCGAGTTTCTTTCCTAAATTTTTTTCACTTTTTTTTTATCTCAAAGTCTTTTTATGTATAAAATTATCATTAGTCTGAGAAATCTCCTTAAAAGGAATTTTTTTTTATTTTGTCATTCATATACCAACTATTAGTCTGCTGTATAAATCTTATATCTAATACTAATAATTCCCAAACGAAAAACACGTAGGAGTTCCTCATATTTGGTAATATAGATTTATTTTTTTTAATAAGTATAGTAGGTCATCTACATCAACATTTTCCTGTAGTCCCCCCCCCTCCTGCTGCTTTTCCTAGGAAGTTACTGAAAGAAAAACAAGATTGTTACACTTGATTGGGAAATGTTTCACTGCCTGTATCTGACATTGCAGTTGCTCCTCTTGTGTGTTTTTTTTTTTTAACAGCACATCAACTCCTTATGGGTCATTTGATGCTGAAATACATGGGAGATGATACTCAGCTTTGGTACATATACATGTTTGTATAGACATAATTACTAGAGGCAATGATGGGCGTTTTATATTGTAGTTTTATTGGATTTATATTTTAGAATACAGTTTGATTTAAGAATGTTTGGTTTGTTTTATGGCAGATTAGCCTATTGGGTCTGCTCATCCTGTCTAAAAGGGATTTTTGTATTGTCAATGGATAGTCAGGTCTCCCAGAACACTCATTTCCACTTTTCTAAGATGCACCTCAAATTTAAAGACATTGTTGTAGGATGTTCTTCATTCAGGGTTATTGCCATTTTCTTTCTTCCCTTTCATTTTTTTTTTTTTGGTTTTCAGAGTCTGTTAATTCTGTTATTCAGATTTCTATGTGGGGTCATATCCAAAGCTGACTCAGAGTAGCAAACCTGTACTTATATTGGGTCTTGGTGAAGGTTGACTGTAGTTAGGATAAGTCAATGCAAATTTCACAACCGTTTCTTAGCTGCATAGTAAGTGCTTTGTCAGAGCTGCATAAAATTTTGTATTTAGAGTTGTCCTCCTTCTAGACTGGTTGCAACCCAAGGCTACAGAGCCCAGACTGACCTACTATTTACCCATAGCTAGGGTGGAGGAAGATGGATTCATACCTTTTTCAAAAAGTATTTGCATGTAAATTAATGCAACAAACTCAACTGGAATTTGAACTTGGTTCTCCAATTCCTCAATCTGAGCCTCTAACCATTACCCCACCTTGCCTCTATGTGGGTCTTAATTACTGTTAATTTACATATGTCTGGGAATACTAAAAAAGAACAAACCATGTCTGAAG
This sequence comes from Ascarosepion bandense, assembly GCA_037127315.1. Taxonomy (NCBI): domain Eukaryota; kingdom Metazoa; phylum Mollusca; class Cephalopoda; order Sepiida; family Sepiidae; genus Ascarosepion; species Ascarosepion bandense. Next base: position 2,026,045 of record JBBBDQ010001648.1, read on the forward strand.
TCAAAGTTCATCATCTGACACGAAGGGCTTAAAACGTAAGCTCACCATGCTCAACCACTGGGCTAAACACATTTTTCTATCAAAGTTCTTGATAGACACCAAAAACATCCTGCTATTTCTTTTAAACCTTTAAAGTCATACTTTTCTGCAAGAATATCATGCAAGAATGTAGCAGTGACTTGCCTCGGCAACCCAAATGGGCCAGAGTCAGGTGTATGTTTTGTAAGGGAGTGTGGCGACAGTGAATTGGCGAGCGTTGGTCAGATGGAGAATTGGACAGCACTTCATGGTAAACAAAATTGGTGTCGCTTGTAGCCATTTATATTTACTGTGCCGAGCGCTCATTGGCTGAGTGGTAGCCAGGTCGAGTGCATAAAACGTAGTATGCTCATTTTGAGAGGAGTCGTTGCTATTCAAGCCGTTGTTGAGAATAGCGTTTCAGAGATTAAGACACTTTTTTTTTTTTTTTTTTTTTCTTTGTCACAGTTGTGGTGAAAAATTCTCCTCCCAACTAGTCCGATCACCAAAGTTAAGCAACACTGAACTGGGTGAGTGCTTAGATGGGTGACTGTTTAGGAATACCAGGTGCTGTGAACTTGGATGTGCAGGTTGTATAATAGATAAAGGCTCAGAACGATAAATCAGAGAGCAAATTTAAAATACCAGTTGGGTTCATTATTGTTGAATACCTACCTATATACAGTAATGGTATGTTCCTATCCTCTTAAATACGTGGACACTATTGGAGTAAAAATGTACAGTAGAGGGATTATACTGACTAACAGTTCAGTAGCAGTGTATCCACTTCGTGCAGTGTGTGAGTCCTGTATTTGTTGATTATTCACGTAGTTATATTAACTTAAGTGCGGATATACTTTGAAAAGGTATGAATCTACCTCTCTCCTCCCAGCTATGGGTTAAATAGCAAGACTTGTATCAGAAAATAATTATCTCTAAAAAGATTCTTCTAATCCAAAAATATATTTCGGCTTTAAATAACCTCAAAAATGTTGATAAGCTGTACAAAAACAAATCAATAACTTCCCAAACAGGAGAATTTTTTTTAAGTTGAAGGGTTTTTGGTTAGATGGACCTTTCAGCACTCTCGTCAATTAACAATGCTTGACCTAAAACAAAGAAGCAATTCCAGCCTATAAAACACTTCTTTCGAATGATGAGTTGGTGAAGCCTGTACATGGGATGCAAATTACTTTTATTTTAGATTTCATTCTGCTTTCTTTTGTTACGGAAAGCATTGGTGAGTTCAAATGGTACCATGATAATTGTGGTGAATATAATTCCAGGCCTTACCATATTGTTCAGAACCTCGGTTCAAGAATCACCCAAACTGAATGGAGCTCTGAAATTTTGGCCCACCATCGAGACAATTTTTTTCATCAGAATCTATCTTATAAATTTACAAGTCTGAACATGGTAGGCATTGAATACTGATTGTGGTGGATCGTGTTGATCAGTCAGTCAGTTAAGTGCCATATGTGATACATGCGTGGACGATTATGTTTTAAAAGAGACATGACTGACTGGGCAGAAGATTTTCCTGCAGTAGATTACCATTAATTTCTGCAGTAGGCTGGTTGCCAACCAAGGCTACAGAATCCAGTCTGTCCTGCTACTCTACCCATAGCTGAAGGGTGAAACGACCAGTTAATCCCCCGTTTTCAAGGGTAATTGCAACAAATTCAACTTGAATTTGAACTCAGCATCCTGATTTCTCATTCCAAGCCAATATCCACTACATCACTTGATACAAGACTGAAAAAAAAGTGCAAAAACAAGCAATACTGTTGGGGTGGTAGGGGTTGAATGATTGATTTGTCTGTTTAATGGCATATCAATTCCTTATGAATCATTTAATGCATAAATTTAGTTTTCTTTGGAGCTTTGAATAAAAATATGATATTCTGCTTTCACAATTGAATACATGGTAGATGATACTCAGATGTACATTTCTATGGACATAACTACTAGAGGCAGTGATGTATATTTTATGTTGTGGTTTTGTTGAAGTTATATTTTAGAATACGGTTTGATTTAAGAAATTGTTGGATATTATATGGATGAATGTCATGAAAGTTCTTTCATGTTGGTTGTTTGATTTTGTTTAACTACATATGAACATTGGATATCAGCTCAGAACGAGCTACATATGAACATTGGATATCAGCTCAGAACGAGAAATCGGGGAGCCGAGTTCGAATCCCAGCTAAATTCATTGCATTCACTTACGCGCAAATACCCTTGGGAAAGGTATTAATCCGTCTATTCCTTCCAGTTATGGGTTAAATAACAGGACAGAGTGGGTTCTATGGCCTTGGTCGGCAACCAGTCTACCGCAGAAAGCAATGGCAACCTACTGTGGGATAATCTTTTGCCCAGTCAGTCATGTCTCTTTCGAGACATGATCACCCAAGCATGTATCACGTATGGCACTTAACTGACTGACTGACATATGAACCTCTAATGCCAAAATCTAAATATTTTCAATGCAGTTGTATGTCTTCAGCCACAGATAAAATGTATTGCTAGTCATTTTACTATAAATAGGTATTTGTGGTAATTTTTTTAATATAAAAATGTATTTTTATACTTTTATAGTGTTTTGTTTATGTTTTGGGGGTTCACTATTTACCCATAGCTGGGATACCAACAGGTGCTACTACTCCAGGTCCGAGTAGAGTGGCAGTAAGGAGTCAAGAGCTCTGATTCTTATCCAAGCCTTTCCTTTCCCAGATTACTTTGTATAGCTGTCGTTTCAGCAGGGTGACAAATAGCATATGAGGATAGTAGCTGATCTATCGTCTCACTAGAACCTGTTACAACTGAGTAGTCAATTTGCTCCTCACTGGGTACCCCACTTTCATTCTTGTGCCACATCTAAGCGGCCCTTAGAAAACACACTCTTTCTATCTCTGTCTTTCAAAGTCCCTACTGAGGGAATTGTAATTCAGCAACCATGATCCAGAGATGACATGCAATTCAACACTAAACTATAAAAAACAACTTCTGCCACTCAAAAAGAAAAAAAAAGCAAGCAAAAATATTGATAAAATAAAAACCATAACCTGCAAAAGCTACAAGTGTTTTTGTTTTTTTCCTTTCTTTTGTTCCAGAAAGCATAGGTGAAACGAGGGTGTGCATTATGGTGCAATGGATGTCCTCTCAGGAGAAATCAGGGAGCTGAGTTTGAATTCCTGTTGAATTTGTTGCATTCACACATGCACAAAATATGAATCCATCTTGTCTCCTTCCAGCTATGGGTTGAATAGCTGGACAGATTGGGTACTAAAGCCTTAGTTGGCAACCAGTCTACTGCAGAAAAAACTTATTGTGGGAAGTCTTCTGCCTAGTCAGTCATGGATCAAAAGAGACATTATTGCCCAAGTGCGTATCACGTAAGGCACTTAACTGACTGAGGTTAAACAAAAATGACACAATGTTAATTATAGTGAATATAATTCCAGATCCTTCGATATTGGTCAGAACTTTGGTTCGAAAGGACCTAAGCCGAGTGGTGCTCTAAAGTTCTTCAGTTTCATTCATTTGACGTGGAACAGAAATAGACAGAGAGACCTTATGACTTTTATTTGGAACATAAATTCAAAAAGTGTATTTTGCAAGTGGAATGGACTCTCACACTTACATTTATTTTTTGATATAGTCAGTTGATCTTTTTCCATATAGTCTTATGATCAGTTGACCTTTTTTCCATATAGCCATATGGCCAGTTGACATTTTTCTTGTTAGAAAAGGTTACATGCACAAAGATTTCTATTTTCACTTATGGAAAGAAGTAATAAACATTTACGAAGGACTCTCTCTCCTGCTGACATTTTTTTTAAATCAATGCATCTCTGCTGCTGACATTTCTTTATCAAGGACTCTTCTCTGACATTTTTGTAGTGTCCTCAGCTGCTTGATATTTTTATTTTTTATTTACTACCAGAAGTACCTGATTTTGCTTGAGAATTAATTTTGTTTAAATAACGGCAAACAGACAGTTTTAATAATCTATACAAATAAATAAGAATGTGCGTCTGTGGTACAATGGATATCGACTTGGAATGAAAAATCGGAGAGCCGTGTTTGAATTCCAATTGAATTCGTAACATCCACTTATGCGCAAAGACTCTTTTTGGGAAAGGTATTAATCCATTTTTCTCCCCCCCCCCCCCAATTAGGGGTTGAATAGGATAGATAGGATTCTATAGCCATGGTTGGCAACCAGTTTATCACAGAAAGAAATGGTAACCTACTGCGTGAAAATCTTCTGCCTGGTCAGTCAAAGACAGAAAGAGACATAACCGCACAAACGTGTATCACATATGGCACTTGACGGACTGATACGCATAAAAATAAATTAATAAATATAAAGTGTCCAAGGGAAGTAACCATGCATATTACCAAAAGTTGAATTACCTCCCTTACCAGTATAATTATACGTGAGAATAAATATTTATGAGAAATGGCTTCTTTGACCATATTTTTCTTTTTATGAACTTCAGGATTGACCTAGATCCATTTTACATTTGCATGCCACATTTGTTTGAAATACACCCAGTAGTATCTGAGTATGGAGTGGGCAAACACGACAGATACTTCATTTTATTTTTATAGTGTTTTTTTAATTTATATATATATATATATATATATATATATATATATATATATATATATATATATATTTTTTTTTTAGGTAACCCCAGCATCTATGTACTTGTATTTTTTTTATTTAGTAATGGAGTGATGCATTTTTAGCTGCCTGCTTTCAGATACACTGCCTGTGAATTTGGCTTTTTGCAGTCACTTTGCTGTGGTTAACGAGGAGAGCATCTTGATTGCCACTGCAGTTTCTGTTATTTCTCACACTTTCCTGCAATCACCATCACTTCTTCATGCTTGGCATTTAAAGGTGCAGAGCACTTTGGTGCAAGGCTCGCATCCTCATGATCAGCACCAGATGCACTTCTCTTTGGTCTCTCATCACAACTCATTTCTGGTGGACAGGTTCATACGCTATGTCCCATAGGCAGAAGGCAAATTCTTAACTCTCCTTAGCCATCACAGTCAAAGAGCTATCTTCTGTTGTGCCAATGAAAACATTTTGTCAGGGACAGAGAAAGCAAAAATGCGGCCCATTATATGTAGCAAAAATATTTTTTTTCCTGTCCATCTAGACAATTTTTTTCATCAGAATCTATTTTACAAATTTACAAGTCTACTATTTGTCCTTGCTTTGAATATTGCCGTCACATCTGGTTTGGTGCTCCTGCTATATATTTAGAGATTCTTAATGAAATACAAAAAGAATCTGTCATGTCATTGGTCCTGACCTGGCATCTCAGCTTCAGTCACTTTCCCACTGCTATAATATAGCTTCCCTCTACCTTTTCTACAAATACTTTCACAATAATTGTTCTGATCAGCTTTCCTCTATGGTACCTAGATTTTATGATTATTGACAAGGTCTTAATTTACAGCTGAAATAGCTAGATGTAACCATAATGTAGCTTCCCTCTGCCTTTTCTATAAATACTTTCATGATAATTATTCTGATGAACTTTCCCCTGTGGTACCTAGACTTTATGAATTGTGCCAAGGTCCCATCAATTTACAGTGGAAATAGCTAGATTTAACTGTAATGTAGCTTCCCTCAGCTTTTTCTATAAATACTTTCATGATAATTATTCTGATAAACTTTCCTCTGTGGTGCCTAGACTTTATGAATTCAAGTCCAGTACTAGATGTGCATTGTGATGCACTAGATACATACTCAGAATGAAGAATCGGAGAACCAAGTTTGAATTCCAGTTGTATTTATTGCATTCACTTACGTGCAAATATCTTTGGGAAAGATATTAATTTGTGTCTTCTCTCACCAGCTATGGGATAAATGGTAAGACAGATTAGGTTCTATAGCCTTGGTTGGCTACCAGTCTACTGCAGAAAGTAATGGTTACATATTGCAGGAAAATATTCTGCCCAGTCAGTCATGTCTCTTTCGAGACATGATCACCCAAGCATGTATCATGTATGGCACTTAACTAACTAGATTTGCTGCAAGGTCTCATCATTTTACAGTTGAAATGACTAGATGAAACTAAGTTCTATGTTGACAGTTTCTTCTATCACACTTTTCACTTGTGGAACGAGCTTCTAACTTTCTTCCCAGTTAACTTTAATTTTAAAATATTTAAAAACAATGTTTTTAATTCTTGTTCTTTTTTTAATAGTAGGTTTTGTCTCATTCTTTAACATTCAGTAACTTCCCCCTGTATCTTAGTGGCTTTATTGCCTTGCTTGGGGTGTAATATTTTTTTTTAATTCTCGTCACCTGAGTTTTTTTAGTTTTTTTATTTTAGGAGCAGCCGGCAATTTTCTTTGTCCTGCCGCTGGTCTCTCTTTCAACGCTTTTCGAACAATTATGGACATTGATACAATGGGAACATTTAATTCATCCAAAATTGTCTATGAAAAATATATGCAGGTATGTATGAATATTAAAATATCTTTGTTGATGATTGAGAACTTTGTTTTTTTGACACAATAAATTTGATAAATAAATTTTTGGTTTTGACTAAAATTGCACAAAATTACTACTGTAGTGCATTTTCTCCTAACTAGATATCAATAATTGTGGATGCTGTGGAGTAAGTTGTTGTTGTTGTGGCCTTGTTAGGGCCCAGAAGTAAGACACAGAAACAAAAACATAGGTTTAAACAGTGTATTAGAATAACATAATATATAAGTGTTAGTACAAAGCAAGATAGAAGTGCAAGCCCAAATGGTATAGATATGCCACATCACGACTGTCTTACAACTGTGTCTAGACTTCCTCACAGCTGCGTTCCCAGGAGTCATGCAGGTTCTTATTTATAGCAGGAGGAAGAGTCCATTCCACATACAAAGGCACCATGTCAGACTAAGTAACATGACAGAACAAAAAGTGTTGATTAATGAAAATCTTGACCCTGAATATGAAATGTGTCAAGAGAAAAAAAAAAAAGTGAGAGGGATGAACAATTCTGTGAAGGTAGTTACGCAAAAGGATAAATTGGTTTATCGTCCGGTTCACACACCTCCCCAGTCTTTTGAACAGTATTAGACGTTTTATTTTTTTTTAGGATATATTTTTTTTAGGATTTGTTTTTTTTTTTCCTCAATAAGAGTAGATCGGTTTGTCTATTATCTAGTTCACACTCCTCCCTGTTTTTTTTGAGTGGGAATAAAGGTTTATTCCTTGTTTCCTGTTTAGGATTGGGTTTTCCGGTTCTTTATAAAAAATTTTCTTTTCTTTCATTTCCGATGACCCCTTGCATTTTGGTGGCATCATCACTTTGCTTCAAATGAATTAATCAAAAAACTAAAATAAAAAACTTGTACTTTGATTTTTCAAGACTGAATTAAAATCCTCTGATCATTATTCAATTATCCAAACTAAACCCATTCTGATATTTTAGATAAGCAATATGAGAATTTTTCAAGTTGGATCATTTTGTGCAACTAATTCTAGTGGTTAGTCATTCTTTATAGCACCTGTTGCAGGAACACAAAATGCAATTGATCAAAGCTGCACTTGTGGCTGCTAAAATTTTGTTTGGTTCATCTGCACAACAAAGGTGCATGGATACTTGGAAATGAAATCCACAGAATTTTTCTATTTTTTTTTTTTTTTTTAAAAACAAGAATTTCTTTGTATATGTCTTCAGTTCATGCATACATGTGTGTGCGCATGCGAGCAAGTGCATGTGTGAGATCTGGTTGGGAGTGCTTGCTGTCCACTGTGTCAACATCAAATTTTTTCTTTTAGGTCTACTACTTTTATCTTCTAAGTGTGACTTGTTGCATATTCATCCATCCCTCATTCTCCCTCCAAAAACCAGCATCATATACACAAGTCAAAAGAGACCAGCATCATATACACAAGTCAAAAGAAATATTATACAACATAGCAAAGTATACATTTAGAAATATGGTATAACAGAAAAACAAATTTTACAGAATTGTCCTTCTATCAACACTCGCCTAAAGGCATAAGGTGTAAATGCCATCTCCAGATTCTACGGCTTTGGTATTCACCAAAATTGATTTCTTGAATTTGGTCATTTCATGCAACTTATTCTAGTGGCAAAACATTCTTTATGACACCTGTTACAGAAAGACAAAATGCGTTTGCTCAAAACCTTACCATTCATCTCTTGGATACAAGCCTCTGCAGTTTTCAACTGGTTGCTTCACATCCAATCCTGTCCCCAATCCTTAAGCCATCCATACATATTTTAGCGTAGTCGTGGAAGCCCTCCAACACTTTCCAGAATGTGTCCAAAAACCCAAGAGAGCAAGTCCCTCTCTCCAGAAAGACAACTTGAGGATGTTCAATCGTCCGGGGTAGCACTTTCGATACCACTGCTTCTTGGATACCTGATAGTGAAGTACCCAACTCTTTGGCAATGGGCCCAATCCCAAGTTCATATGGCTGCACTAAACCCTCAGCCTGATTGAGCACAATAAACCAGTTCACATACCACAGATGTTCAGATACCTCATTGGCCTCTATGTACAAACTATCCACCGGGATATCCTAAAAGCCCCAAGCACCTCTCTGAGCCCCCAATGGTAAACCACGTTGAGGAGTTCCACATATGATCCTCTGGCTTCAGTATATTTAGAGATTCTTGATAAAATCTAAAGAGAATCTGCCATGTTATTGGTCTTGACATGGTACCTCAGCTTTAGTCACTTTCTCACTGCTATAACGTATCTTCCCTATACCTTTTTTATAAATACTTTCATGATAATTATTTGGATGAATTTATTACTATGGTCCCTTGACTCAAGTGCAATACTAGATTGGCAGGAACAGATCAGCAATTCACAGTTGATTTGGCCAAATGTAACTAAGTTCTATGTTAACAGTTCCTTCTCTTGCACTTCTCGCTTGTGAAATTCTCTTCCGGCTTCTCTGGAAAAAACTGTAGGTTCTATGTTAAAAGTTTTTCTTGCACTTCTCACTTGTGGAGTCCCCTTCCGGCCTTTTGATTTCCAGCCAACTTTGATCTTCGTAAATTTAAATGCAATGCCAATCGGTTCTTTAATGTTTCTTTTTTTTCCTTATTCTTTCACACTCAGTAACCCCTTGTGTCTTAGTGGCTTTACTACCTTGCATGATAGACATTTTCAATTTCATCAAGACTTATCACTTTTTGTTGAAAAATATGAAAGAATAAATTTATTGCAAATCTTATAAATCTTCAATTTACTTTAATCAACACCCCTGAAATCTGCTTCATTTATTTCAGGAACATGGTGGTGTGATTGTAAACATTTCCGCTACCCAACATTTAGCAGGGGTCCCAATGCAATGCCATGTAGGTGCTGCTAAATCTGCAATTGGTAAGTTTTCTATAAAACGGTGCTGAACATTTGTCTTACTAGTAAGAAATTTTTTTTTTTAATAAAAGTCAGATTTTGGAAAATTGGTTAATGTGAGAACTTTTCAATACACCCACACAGTAAAAGTAATCAGGTCTTGGCATCTATTTTAAGACCTGTTAACTAAGTATAAAAGGTTTTCTTGCAAGGTTAAACATTTCATTTTTTTTTCAAATATTTAATGAAAAATTCTTCAGATTATTGATCTTGTTCTTTTTATTGGATGATTAATCCATTTTCTACGGCTTAACTGGCCTGTCAGTTGTGCAACTTCAGAATATGCCAACTGTATCTCTCCTGAGGGGGTACTCCCCACCCCCAATGAGGCCATCTTTTTGTTACCATGGATAGTAGCCCATCTCTCTGGAGATGGTATTTTTGTGATAGAGGTTCTTTAGGAGTTGGATTCAGATAGTGATTCCCAACACATCACTTTGGCTAGAGAGATCCAATTCAATCAATCGACTGGTCTTGTCAAGCGGTAATTTAAAGTGACCAAAATAGAGAGAAGAAAGAAAATTTGATCATCATTTAAAAGTTCCTCAAAAGTAAATATATAAAAGGTTTGAATTAGAAGTTAGCAGCTGTAGAGAAAAACAGTTTGAAAAGAAAGAATTATGATGCATCGTAGATACTCCAGACATTTCACTAGTTCTTGGGTAGCAAAACCAAAGGAAAATAAGGTACTCATGGCCTTCTTCCAAATATGAGTAGAATATTTGGTTTGGGGTGATTTTTTGTTTTTTTTGTTTTACAGCATTGGGTCATTTAATGCTAAAATTTAATGTTTTTCTAATAGTAAGACTGCTGTTAATGATATCTTGTTTTAATTAGGTTTCGTAGATCAGTTTAATTTCTCTTAGGAACTGGAATATATAAAAAGTGAATTCATATTTTGAAAAAGTTCTTAAGTTTGTTGTTTGTTAGTATCTTATGGAATTAAAATGGCTGTTATTTTTCAGTCTATTTTATGGTGAATAACTCTTGGCATCCTGCACACACTGGAGGATCTTTTTTTTTTTAGGATATCACCCTTTTACAGTGAAACCAATAAAATGTAACCGTGATTTCTACTCCAACAGCTTCTTTTCTCGCACTTCCCACCTGTGGAGTTCTCTTCCACATACTTGCTTCCCCGACAGCTACAACCTCCAGGAGTTTAAATGTAAGATTAATAGACACCTCCTAACACATACCCGTTCTCTCAAACACTCTTCCTATGTACCTCCTTCTGACATTTCCTATATCTAATCGCTCTCTTAGCACCTTCCCCTATGTAACCCCCTGTGCTATAGTGGCAGTGGAATGCCTTGCTTGGGATGAAATGATTTAAAAAATTAAAAAAAAATATATATATATATATATATATATATATATATATATTTACCACAACGCCACTATTTTGTCACTGTCTTCGGCCATCCGCCACAGTAGGGATGGACTTGTATCTTCAATTTAATTCTCTTTATTGTTAATAACTTAAATGTTCTATGTTTACTGTGTGTTAATATTTATTCTTTGATAATGGCTTATGTGAGCCAAAAGCTTAGACCTGATTAAAAAAAAAAAAAAAAAAAAAACAAACAATTACTGTGATTTTTTTTTTTGTTGTTTTTCAACAATATCACCAAGTATATCAGACGGTATGAACAGATCCTACACAAAATTAATAGACAAAACTTGTCTATATTATTCAATGCAACCTGCATTTATTTATATATATATATATATATATATATATATATATATAGGAACTTCCTCTAACTATACCATCCTTGATCACCCTCAAACAGAACCATTCTCATAGAGATGGCGACAAAAAATACTCTGAAACTTTTCTGAGGATGGAAAAACTTCACAATATAAACACTACGTCTTACTCCCCACCTGCAGAGGTGTGCTTTGGAACAAGAATCTCCTTGTGTTCCATAACAGAAATACAAAATGAATTAAAGAAACAAGGTGAAGTGATTTGTGTGAGGAGAAGAAGCATAAATAAACAAGAACAAGTAATAAATTCAAATACCTAGATTTTGATCTTTATCCAAAAACCTCCACCTGAAATGAAAATTGGCTATTTAACAAACCCTCAAAAGCGTCACAATTGTCAAAGAATATGGGCACCTAAAAAAGTGTGAGTGTACACAAGCCAGACCACATAGAAAAAAAACAAAAATTTTCTCTATTATAATAAAGAATGTTGTATGTGTGTGTGTATATATATATATATGTCACAATCATGGAGAGAAAAAAAAACAAAAGTGAGGTAGCATCAACTCAATTCATTCTCTTTACCTCCAATTATGAAAACTCTTGCCCCATGTTTGTTTTTTAACAGTGCCTTCTATTTTTTCAATTTTGTTGTCAAGCAGTTAAGAAATATATATATATATATATCTCACTTCTTTTGTCACACTCATGAAGAGAGAGACAATAGCAAGGCAGTTTCAGTTCAGTTCCTTTACAACCAGTTATTAAACCTTTTACTGCAAGTTTGCTCTTGAACAGTACCTTATTTTTTTTTCAGTAATTATATCATTGAGTAGTGAAAAATTATATATATATATATATATATATATATACATACACACACACACAGATGGAATAAAATTCTGTATCCCGAAAACACTATTAAAAAAGTGCTCAACTTACAAAGTAGAGCAAATAATATCTATTTAACATTTATAACATAATTATGTTAAAAATCACTACAAAGTAGCTATTTTGTTTCAACACTTTTTGTTTTATCAAAAGATGGTGCTGATTGCGAGATGAGTTTTAAAAGGTTCAAAACTAGCCAAACCCCCTCAATAAGAGAGACATTATTGCATAGACTGTGATAACCAATTGAAATACAATTCCTAATTTGAAGAACATGACAACAGACCCTAAAACCAAGTTATTAGTGCATTACTGTTTGATTTGTTTTACGGCACATCAACATCAATGGGTTATTTGATGCCAACAAGAGTTTTACAATAGGTTCGTATGAATAGAATATTCTTTGTAAGAAATCAAGTTTTAGATCATTTTATTTACAAATTTTTGTAATGTGAGCTTTTAACAAGTCAAATTCATTGCTGGTAATGTGTTTATTCTGCAAAAAATAAATTAAAAAAGGGGGGGGGTATTCCTGGAAATTTTTTTTTGCTCTGTGTGTTTTCTCTCTCAAAAATGTCTTTTCTAGAGCTAATGTTTGATTAAAGTAGAGACCAGTATTACTAATTGACTATTAATTTCACTTTAAAATAAAAATAATTTATTCTAAAAAAATGTTACGAAAACAGTCCAAACAATGTAAATAATTACAATACCTCATCTCAAAAATATAGACAAATATCTTTTCCATGTCAGGTTTACCCAGCTTCTGATTGGAAGGTTGAACAGAAAATAGTGTTAAAAACTTATTTTGTTTCTCCCCCACCTCCCATAAGAGCGCAGAGTTCAATTGCCTTCGGCTTTATTTTGTAATTAAAGTACTACCTTGATTTATACTAGCGTTTATCAACATCACATTTTGCTTGCTTTTGTTTTCTTTTTACAACATATCAACCTCAGTGGGTTATTTAATGCTGACAATGTTTTTTAGGATAGGGTCTGTATGAATAGAATACGTATTCAGTTTATATTCTTTTATAATAAAACTAGCATGATAATGATCAGTTTTTTTTTTCTCTTAATAATTGTCATCTAAGATGTTGGAACAAACATCTTTCAAGGAAAAGACAGCTGAAGTTTCTGGGACATGTAATAAGGAAGGAAGGCTTGGCAAACCTGATGCTCATGGGACAGAGAGACAAGGAAAGTAATGCATAACATACTTGATGAACTTAAGCAGATGGATGGTGAAGCTGGAATTGAGTGGGATGGAAAAAGGGATGGAAGGCCATGGTTGCCCACGTCCTGAAGGGACACGGCACATAGAAAACTGCCTCATCTGCAGAGTATTCATTTAACTTTCATGTATGTGCCTAATTTTTCAAAGCATTAATGAAAGTCACTCTGCATCAAAATTAGTGTCTATTTCAATCATCCGACATTTTGTCAATGTTCCACAGTTGAAACTCACCCTGATAAAGAAGAAATTACCTTTTTTGTTTCATTTCTCTTGTATTTATTTCTACGAATGACATTCCCATTGATTCTATAAACTCCTCCCAAACCATTTGGTGGTTAGAAGCTATAGAATCCAGATTCACTTGTGAAGGAGGTGGTACTGTAATTTCATGCATCAGTCGACATTTTCATGCTTCTTTCCTTCATCAAGAGCAGATAACCTCCCTTTATACACAACATTTTATTACTAGTTTTATCCCGTCTTATTATTGTTGCTTTTTATCCGAACACTCTGGCTCAATACACTCTTCTTTATTACGTGTTTTTTTCCATCTTATCATTGTTGCTTTTTATCCCAACACTTTTACCACAATAATACTTGGAAGCTTAAACATTTAAATCTGCAAATTTTAAAGAATTAATGAATTTATTTTTAATCAAATATTTTTCTTACTTTAAACATCATTATAATAGATACTTCACTTCATTTGCTCAGTTTTGTATTTGAGATTTAATAGTAAAGCCCACTGGATCAAACTATGGTTTTGACTACAAAGAGGGATGTAGATTTAATCTCTGCTGGGAAACATTTTCTTTACTCAGATTTCTTGAACGCAAAGAATAAAAATGGATACTTTGCATTTAACTAGATATCCCACTTTAATAAGGTTTGAATTCATTTATGTTTGCATATAGCAGTTACGGTTACTTGTGTTATTTTTTTGTTTGTTAAAAGACTAAGAAAAAAATTATTTTTGGTTTTTATTACTTCAAGAGGCACTGACCAGACATTTGGCTGTAGAATGGGGACCCAGCAATGTCCGTATCATGTGTGTAGCCCCTGGACCTGTTGAAGACACTGAAGGATATCGTAGATTAGGTAGGTATCAGTTTTATCTTCAGCCAGTTCAATAACTGAATTGCTTTCCAAGTTAGGCAGTCTGTGCATGAATCAAGTGCCTAACTCTTCTGCTAGAGTTGAACTAACATTATATAATTTGTTTAAACAAAAGATATGAATTAATGACCACATGCAGACATAGCTATATAGTCCCAAATCTTCATTTTTACTTAGTTTTTTTCGTCAACTTATTCCTTAGGGATTTATATATATATATATATACATATATATATATATGATATGTGCTAAAAAAGTCTGCCTTCTCCCACCGAACGCTCATAGCCCAGTGGGTAGAGTTGCCGACTGACACCAATTCGGTCGGGTTCCAATCCTGGGTTAAAAAGCAGTCGGAGTCTAACCGTACTGATGAGCTGTGATACAGTGAAACAGATCTGTCTGTGGATGACTATATATATTATGAATTTTATACCCCACACCTCGACATATTTGTTTATATTTGTGATGAAGGATAAGTTACCTCCCTTTAACCTACAATAAATAAATCAGCCCCCCCCCCCACCAATCTAATATATATATATATATATATATATATACATACACATACACACACACACACACACACACACACACACACACTTTCCTTTTAACTCCCATGATTTTTGGGATTTGGCATAAACCTAATTAAATTATACATTTAATAAATCAAAAAATGGCACCCCATATTTTTGGTACTAGTGTTGTTTAAGGTCATTATAAATTAAAAATTCTAATCAAAAAACAGTAATACATAAAATCGAGTTGTGCTTTAAATGTAGGTTAATATATTTACATAGCAGTTTTTCATATTAAATACTTTCCTTGCTACTGATACACTACATCAATTTCAATAGATTATTAAACCCCAACAAGATTTTTACAGTAGATTCGTATGCATAGAATGTATTCTTTTCATGTTTCCCAGGGTATTGACTTTAACAGGTGCTACCACTCTGGGTCTGGGACCAACAGCAATTTAGAGGTGGTTCCACACCTCCTCAAAACCCCTACTGATTTGAGTTCTTGCTGTAGATCTAGTTTATCTTCATACCCAGGACAATATTTAAGCTATTGAACCTGTTGAGTAGTTTAATGATGAGTAACTTTCCCTATTCTCTAATATTTGAACTTAAAATTTATTAAGTAAATATGTGATATGGTGTGGTAGAGCATATGGCCAGTGAAAACCTCTACATAATTACAGAAAATGAAACATATAAACCCTTAAAAAAAATATTAAGACAATTTCACTAAGAAGATAAAATGATCCATAACTACCAAATCATTTGTGTGATTCTGTTGCTTAAATCTTTTCTTTCTAATTCCAGCTGGGTCAGTTTCAAAGAAAGAACTCAAGAAAATTATTCCCCTGAAGAAAGTTGGCACTCGATGTAACATTGCTAACGTTGTCCTGTTTGTAGCAAGTGAAGCGGCTCAGCTTTTAACGGGAAGCTGTGTCATTGCTGATGGTGGATCATGGATGGGGATGACAGCTGCTGCAATGCTTGGCATGTCTCCATCCCCCAAACTCTGAAGAAGAATCATCCACACCCATTTCTCAATATTTCATTGTGTATCAAATTGCCTTTATTGTTTTGTGCAAATTCAAAATTTTGAAGTAATTCAAGTGAGTGACATTTTATAATTAAATTGTAATTAACTAATTTTTTTTTTAGTTTTTGTTGTGGATCTTATTCGCCAATTTGTTGTGGCAAAACTTCAAAGTTGTAGTGACCGGTTTTGCTCAGAATTAAGACACAAACACAGGAAGTAGTTTCAAAATGGTATTAGCATAACAAAAACATATGTACAAGGTAAGTGTTAATAATCAGTAAATAGAAATAAGTGAGTCCGAACAGTACAGTTATGCTGATTATTGCTTGACTAGTAGCTGGGTTTAACTGTGCACTTAACTGCCACCCAGAAGTCATGCAGGTAATTATATATAGTAAGAGGAAGAGTCCATTCCTCATAGAAGGGCACCATAACAGTTTTTAAAATCAATCTTAAAGAATCAAACAAGGAGTAATGAATCATAAATTGTCAAAAATATAATGCATGTCATATTTGATTTTACTATAAACTGTGTGGCTGGTAATTTAACTCACATTAGAAATATAACAGGTGAGTGCTATAAAATACAGATTTATTCTCCTATTTGAATTTCCCCAATTATGAGCATCATTATATTAGCACTTTAGTTCAGGGACCAAACAGAAAGGCTAAAAGGAAAAACAATGATAAACTGGCTTTGTTCTTAGAGACACTTTTACTCTACTAACACATACACAAAACAATTATACATGTATCCACATCCCATGCAGAGAAAAATGTATCGTGTATACAGTAAAGAGTGTAAAGAGAAACATAAAAGGGCTTTGCATGTTGGTTGCCTGGGTTTTATGGCATATCAACATTTATAAGTTAAACATGTATAAACAGAATTTGGCATTAAATAACAGATTTTTAAACAAAAACTTTGAAGATAACATTTTAGATAAGCAGGATCTCATTTGTTTGCACACAATTAAATGGTCTGTAAAACCCTGTCTCTCTCATGAAGGACAACATCTTCCATTTTGATGTTCTCAAACAGATTGCTCAAACTATTCACCTTGAAAAATTGCTTTCTGATGAGAGTGAAATCTCTACAATCTATGAGAACATGTTTAATGGTGCAAGGCATTTGACATGTCAAACACTTAGTTGTTGTTCCTGTTTCAGTATGAATGAGTGAGTAAGCCTTGTATGACCAATGCGCAATCAATTCTTCATGGTTTTCTAAAAGTAAGGCAATTTTGAAATTAAAGAGGGATCTAACCCAATTTTTAGACCAAAACGACCTGTACTTTATGCCACACATGATATGGTTTTAAAAAAAAAAAAAAAAAAAGAAATCTTCAGCAACACAGTTTAATAGAGCCTACAAATTATTCTCAATAAGCGGCTCCTATGATAGAAATTAAAAAAAGTCTGGATATATGCTGACTACTCAACCGGTTTAAATAATTCTTTGGATGAACATCATTGTCCCCCCCCCCCCCACCAGTTCCAGAGGATCTTACTAAATTAATGGTGGAAATTTCTTTGCAAAAATTAATCTTTCCCATGCTTTTCTCCAAATGGAAGGTGAAAAAGTTGGTTGGTTGGTTGGTTTTGCTTTTATGGCAAATCAACCTCAGTGGGTCATTTATTGCCAACTAAATTTTTTATTTATTACTGGTAATACCTTTTTCTTTCAACAATTTATTTTTATATAAGTCTGTGTGTCTAGTAATACTTTTTTCTTTTCGAGTATCAAGATTCATTGGGATTTGTTTTTAAGGGCAGAGTCCCCCAAGTCCTACCCTTGTTATTTAACCCATAACTGGAGGGAAGGGACAGATTAATACCTTTCCCAAGGGTACCAGTGCTTAAGTGAATGCAGAGTATTCAACTGGAATTCTAACTCGGCTCACCGATTTCTCTTTCCGAGCCGATATCCACTGCACCACGACTCACATCCGTCACTAAACGCTTACAGCACCTGGTATTCCCAAGTGATCACCATCTAAGTAATGACCAGGCTCAACATTGCTTAACTTCGGTGATCGAGTGAGAACCAGTGTATTCAACGTGATAGGCCGTAAGCAAGTTGAAAAGGAGCTCCTTTATCAATACCCACAAGGGTTTGTTCAGATTTAACCACCTTAGCTTCGGATTCAAACCAGTACCAGCCATTTTCCAGCAAACAACAGATGCCATGCTGACTGGAGTTGCAGCATTTATTGATGACATCATCGTTGCAGCTGCATCCCAAGAGGAACTTTTGCAGTGTTTATTTTCTGTTTTCAGCCGAATCCAACAATACGTGTTAAAGCTGAAAAGTGAATTTTTCGGGACAAAATTAAATACTTTGGTTTTTATATTTAACAAAAAATGGTAGAAAACCAGACCCAGTAAATACTACAGCAATAAAAAAATATGGTGGCGTCAACAAATGTAAAAACATTACTTTCATTGCTTGGCTTGGTCAGCCATTACAGTGCTTTTTGCCCAAACTTCAAGTTTATGAACCTCTCAATCTTTTTTCAAAAGATTGATGAGACTGGTCTGATGCATGTCAGTCGGCTTTCACAAAGGTAAAGTCTTTTCAAATCTTTTGCTGACACACTACAACCCATCTATGAATATTGTCGTAGTCTCAGATGCTTCGAAATTTCTCATATTTTTCTTGATGGCAACCAAAAGGCAATTGGTCATGCATCTAGATCACCGACACCTGCAGAATGCAACTATAGCCAAATTGAAAAGGAAGCCTTAGCAATAGTCTTCGCCATCAAAAGGTTCCATAAAATGCTGTATGGATGCCCTTTTACTCTGATCACGAACCACAAGCTTCTTCTCAGTATTTTTGGATCCGAAAAAGGTATTCCTGTGTCTACAGCAAACCATCTGCAAAGATGGGCGACTACACAATTAAATTATAACTTTTAAAATATAACAGAACTGATACAATTGGTCATGCACTATCTAGGCTCATGACAATACAAAAAGTACCAGAGGGTTCTGTCATTGCAGCAGAGGCAAAACTCACTTCAGTATTTGTATCTACTGTAAGAGCATTGCCAGTCACTTCTATAAAGATCCGTGAAGCCACAGCTTCCAATTCAGTTCTACAAAAAAGTGATGCACTTCCATTGTACAAAAATGGCCAAAAGTATGCACAGACAAAAGAATTCAACTTTTCTTTCGACATCAAGTTAATGACAGTCTTTTTGCCGAGTGCATGATTGTCCCATCCTCATTACAAGACAGAGTGATCAAGCAATTTTATAATCATCAAAGTATTAACCATATGAAAGTCCTAGCACGCAGCTATGCCTATTGGCCTAACATGGGTAAATGGTTGGAGGATTTGGCACACACGTGTTCTAACCGGAAGCAAAATCTCCCAGGAAAACTACAGAGCTCCTAGCCTTTCCCTGAATCACCTTGGTTACGCCTTCACATTGTCCATTGATAACCCCAGCAAAACCAGTTTTTTTATACTTGTTGATGCTTAGAGCAAATGGCTGGAAATTTTTTCGAAGGACTCAGATCACTGCAGATGAAACAATTCTAAAAGGTGAAACAGATTTTCAGTCGTTCTAGAACCCCACAGATATTAGTTTCTGATAATGGCACTGCATTCACTTCAGTTACATTTTAAAATTTTTGTGCACTTCATGGAAGAGGGCACTTGTTAAAAAAAAAAAAAAAAAAAAAAAAAAGGAGAGGGAACCACACGAGAAATATTAGAAACATTCCTCAGTAGTTACAGAGCCGCACCAAATCCCCACACACCTAATGGTAACTCACCAGCAGAAGCACTGATGAATCTTAAAGTTTGTTTGCATATGGATATCATCCATCCGACTCCAAAACATCCCCCCCCCAAAAAAAAAAACAAACAAACATGGTGATGGAGAAACAATTTAGCCAACATGGTACAGTGAAATGCATCTACGTCATTCTAGAAATATTACATATGACGTAGATATCGAGTCTACAGTTTGGAATCGACATGCAAAACAATTACGATCCTTTCACCGCTAGATATCATATTGGACACCTTCGAACTGCCTCCACAATATTCCCAAGATATCAGTCAGTTAAGTGCCATTCATTAAACACGCTTGGGCGATCATGTCTCGAAAGATTGATGACTGACTGGGCAGAAGATTATCCCGCAGTAGGTTGCCAGCCAAGGCTATAGAACCCAATCTGTCCTGTTATTTAACCCATAACTGGAAGGAATAAACGGATTAATACCTTTCCCAAGGGTTTTTGCACGTAAGTGAATGCAATGAATTCAACTGGAATTCTAACTCGGCTCCCCGATTTCTTGTTCCGAGCCGATATCCACTGTACCACAACGCACATCCCAAGATATACCAAAGATAATTCTAGGACTCAACCAAAATATGTACTTAGGAAATCGTATAGACTTCAGAGAAAACCCTATCAACTGCAAATAAATTCCCCAAATAAGTCATATGAAGAAGATGCTAAAAAGGGAAGATGTTAGGGGAGACAACTCTCTCCTAATGATTCATTTACTCTTCACAAGAAAGGGGTAAAGAAGAACAGCAAGATGGCTGTTGGACAATATATCCCATGAAGACAGTAATTTGTTATCCCACCCAATCTTGCTGTATCCTGGTTGGTGAGAATTTAAAAAAAGAAAAAAAAAAAACAACTGAACTGTGTTTGTTATTCCTAATATTTGGAGTTACAACACTGGTTATATATATATATATATATATATATATATATATATATATATATATATATTTTTTTTTTTTTTTTTTTTTTTTTCAAAATGTATTGCTGCTAATATCTTTTTTCCCTCTCTCATTTTCTTGTAGAGTCCAATTACTTTTAGATATATGTTATTTGTATTTACATTTCCAAACAGCTCAAACATGCAATCAGTATCATAAAAGACAGCTAGTTCTGGACACTGTCAAAATGTTTAATCAATAATACTTGTTTACAAGCTTGGCACACCAGTTGAATTTAAGTAAGAAAGAAAAAGAAAGAAAGAAAGAGTCATTCTCATATGTCCGATACACGAGCAAGCTATTATGACCTTTTTGAGACTTCCTGAAGGATGCATAGCTTCCAGCTCGGGATGGATTGAATTAAATTTATTTTGTGAATAATCATCCCAGTACTCCTGCCATTTTTTGGAAATATACTTATTTATTTCCTCCCTAAAGTCTGTATATCGGACTTTTATCCCTGTATCTGAAGCAGGGACGATCAACTATGTCCGATACGAGACCAATTCACAAACAGTCAACAATCCCCACAACATAGGATTATCAGAAGTTTGAAGATTGGAAGAATTAAAAGTATTTTGTATGGTTAAAGTAGAATTTTATTAACAGAACAGAATAACATCAATTTGTAGGAGTTAAATGTTCAAAAAGAAAATGCAGTACATAGTTAAGTGAATCCAGAATTCAAATTGTAAGTAGCAGAATGTGTGTATGCAGAATTAACAGGGTTACTAATAAAGTGTGTTCCTTTCCTTTTTTTTATAGCCGGCAAGAAAGTGAAAAGGAAGGTAAAGCAATAAAGGAAAATTATATTTATCAAACGTTAGTTCTTAGGGGTTAGTTGAAGTATCTGTCTGGGTCGGCAGATTAAAATTTTTCATTGGTTAGGAAATTAATTTAACATAGGATTGCAAAATTTGGCTTTGTCTTTTTTCAGTACAGGGTCAAACCTTTTTTTCTATTTGTTAAAATTAGGGTTTCACACAGGATTGCGAATTTTTGTAAAGTGTGAAGAGAAGAGCATTACCTTTTCGTATTCACATATCCACATTCATGTCCAAAGATGATTTGGCTGTCAGGTTTGCTTTAGAGTTACCTTTTATTTCAATGTGGCTAGAGATCCAACATAATACCACTTTTCTATTTTTGGTCAATGCACTGATTTTCCGTAGTAATTTAATGATCATTGGGTTGTTGGATTTGTTCCCCTCCAAGGCTGACAGGGCGGAGAGTGAATCTGAAAAAATTAGGAAGTTCTTAAGTTGGCTCTCAGTGATGATATCTAGAGCCAATTCCGTGGCATAAGCCTCTGTAGTGAAAAATCAAACTTCCCCTTGGGAGGCGTTTCTTTTTCGTAAGTTTTTGACTGACTGCTGCACATCCTATTTTGTCACCACTTTTTGAGTGGTTCATATATATTTTTGTATAGTTGTCGAAGTTTTCCAGTATTTTCTGGAATGTGACCAAAAACATAAGTGGGTTTTTCCTTTGGAAAATTATGCATTTCCAGGATAACTGGAGGATGTTTAATCATCCAGGGTGGAATTCTGGATACCATTGTTTTTGGGATATTTGCTAGAGGTGGATCTAATTCTTCAGCAATGGGTTTCATCACAAGTCCATATGGTTGTAGGACATTTTCTGCATGACTGAATTGATCACAATTTGTTCAAATGTAGATCAAAGAGCTTGATTAGTTGGGCACGATTTAAGTTTTACATAACACTGCAATGCCAGTACAATATGCCATAGATGTGGAGGTGTTTCACTGGCTTCTGTGTATAAACTCTCCACTGGAGATATCCTAAAAACCCAAGCACTAGTCTGAGTCCATGATGGTAAATTGCATCAAGGAATTTTATGTATGATTTTCTGGCTGCCCCATATATAAAAATAACATAATCCCATTTGGAACAGAATAGCAATCCATACAGTTTGGTCAGGGCATACCGATCTGTTCCCCATTCAGTATGAGCCACTACATGTAGAAATTGAAAGTGATACATTTCACTATCAAATACTTCAAATGAGGGTGAAGGTTGGTTTATTGTCAAAAATGACACCTAGGAACTCGTGCGGTTCCACTACTGGAATTTTTCTTACTTTGCAAAATGCATACATTTGGTTTTTGTTTTAGAAAACAAGTTCATTTTCCGTGGCCCATCTGTTTTATTTTATTTATACATTTTTGGAATTGACTCTATTGTGTTCATATACCGAGATTTGTACATGATTAAATAAAAAAGAATTGTCTACATCGAGGAAATATCTAACTCTTGGGATCAGAGTTTTCACAAAGTTAATTTTAACACAAAAAGCATCACTGATAGAAACCTTCCTTGTGGAACTCCTTTCTCTTGTTCTTGCACTTCTGATGCCGTACTTCCTACTCGGACTTTAAAATTTCATTTGTTTTACAAAGTTTTCTATGAACTGTCAGTAACTCTTAGGCAAAAGGCATGCAAATTTTTAATATGCCAAAATTCCATGTTGTATTTTACGTTTTCAAAACCTAAAGAAATTAAGATTATCCGTGGTACTTTTTTCTTGAATGCAAATTATTAATCACTGATTATTCTGTTCTTTTCCAAATACCAACTCAGTCTGTTGTTGATCATTCTTTCCATGATATTACACAGACACCTGGTTAAAGCTATTGGCCTGTAATTTGCAGGTTGAGTCATCCTTCTCGGGTTTCTAAATAGCCATGATGAAAGACTCTACAAATCTGGGAAGTGGCTACTTGTCCATGTATTATTAAGGAGTTTTAACAGCAACTTCAATGATTTGTTTGGAATCTGCTTTACGAAGTGATAATGAATATCATCATCTGGTTCCACGGCTGTAGCATGGGCCTTATTAAAAAGAGTCATTCAATTCCTCTATTATAAATGGAAGGTTGTAG
Source organism: Ascarosepion bandense (assembly GCA_037127315.1). Lineage (NCBI taxonomy): Eukaryota > Metazoa > Mollusca > Cephalopoda > Sepiida > Sepiidae > Ascarosepion > Ascarosepion bandense. Next base: position 2,049,659 of record JBBBDQ010001648.1, read on the forward strand.
CTCTCAGCATTATCGAATTTAAAGTTCAGATTTTGTTTTTTTTGGCTTTTTGTTAGAACTTAAATTGTTGACCGCCATTCTTGGCTGATGAATTTGACAGCGATATCTTTTTCGCTTGTTATTATTTACGCAAATGTGTTTTATTGCATAAGTATGCTATTTACCAGTTATCTTTATCATATCCTAAACAGATCTAGTTTTTGTCACCGAACTAAGTTTGCTGACGTAATTTTTCCAGCATTCTTGTTTGTTAACTTTGAGTAAAAACTCAGAAAATAATCAAAGTTGCCTTATAATTTCTTGCAATTCATTTTCATTTATTTCTTCATTTGGTGGGATGTCCACCAAGCAGATGTTCATTAGTCTGTGCAGTGTTACTTTTACAGCTAATGCCTGTAAATTAGTTCAAGTTTATCTGTTTTTGTGGGACATCATTTTGGATGAAGATGGATGTACCACCTGATACCCGAAGACCAGTGTCTTTTACGTAATTGTATTGCTGGTAATCACTTATATTTATGTTGTCATCTCTTAATTAAAAGTGTCCTGAAGGTAGATAACTGCTGGAGTCAGGTCTGTTATCCTCAGAAGCAACTCAATGTTTGGCTTCAATTCACAGCAATTCCATTGCAATATTTTATACATGTTTGTACTTTCTTATTTACGACTCATTTGTTTGTGTTAAGGTTTAGCTCAGAATTTTTGGCCATCTGTGGGTTTTGGCTATCTACTCATTTAAATTTTCAAAGCGATTTTCAGTAGACACTTTCAATTTTTGCTTGGTTGTTTACATTTTCTTTGGTGATACACTTATTCTACTGTTTAAGGACTTTAGTGGATGTATAGTTGATATGTGACGTTTGTTCTGCAGATGGCCTAACGTATTTGGGAGGAGAAGTCTGCGTCTGAGATGTTATCTGCTTATTGCCAGTTTCCCCTTATTTACTAGCCTTCCCACGCAAGGCCAGATGTGACACATGGTCATTTTATAGTGGGTATTCCCAGCCATATAGCCGGGCCAAAAAATCTGCCTATTTTTCCCCAGTCGTGGTTCTACCCTTCAGCGGAACCACGACTGGATTTGTGCTCTCTGCTCGGAAGCAGAGAGCGCCCTCTACCCGAAGACAGAGAGCTGACAGTGTCATAGAGCAGTCAGACGAATGCCTAAGAGCTTTGCCAGTTTCCTTTTCTCTGTTTAAGCCTGTCCAAATTCTTTATAATAGAAATTGGGCCAATCATTCGAGGCCAGTCATTTGACCCCAAGTGCACAAGTCTTTCAATAAGGTCTCTGTACTTGTCAGTAAGATTGGAACTGTTTTAACTTTTGCTATCTTTTACTCCTGTATGGGAACGGTCTCGTACTCTTCAACTACATTTTTGCCTCTAAAAAGGAGATGTTTCTTTTATATTAAACTTCCACGATTTTTTTTTTCTAGAACTTACAAGTACAAGAGTAAGCTGGATGATTCTTCTGGCCATTTGCATATCTTAGCACTCATCCTTCTCACGATCAGAGTCTTTTTGGCCATATAGGTCTGCTCCTACAGCTATCTCTGATGTCCAAATTTTGACATCTAAATCACCTCAGAAGAGTCGGGATATATAACTCAATTGGCTCAACATTTATAGCCTATTTTTATTTTAGATGGAATTTTTGGTGAACTGAACTGAACGTGAGGATGTATGCATTTAATTATTTTTCCAGTTTCTTCTAATCATGATCCTTCAACAGTTCAAGATTCCCTGGTTACCCATGACAGATGAAATTTCTTCTGGTGTGGCACTTAACTGACCAACTTATATGAATGGATTATGTATTCATTGTTGGTCAAAACATTTTTTCTTATAAAATGTATTGTTGGTACTTCTATTTAAAAAAAAAAAAAAAAAAAAAAAAATGCATTTTTATACCTTAGTTCTTTGACCCCAGTTTGAGGGTCAACTATTTGACAATAGCTGAGACCCTAACAAGTGGACGTGGAAACAGCAGTTAAGAGGTGTTTCTACATTTCTGAAAACTTTCCACTCAGAGGAATTGCTACCTGATGTAGTTTATTATCATACCCAGGACAACTCACTGGGTTTGAGGGTACCACTCTGCAAAGGAGCAGTCGCCATATTCGGAAGCACCCACCAGCAGAGCAGATGAAATATAGAAAGTTTTAGTGTTAACACCTATTGGTTATTTATTTTCAAAATCTAAATATTTTGTACAATTTTTGGTTTTCATCTAAATATATTTTGAACGCAGTTGTATGCCTTCAACTAATGTAAAGCAAAGCTGTAATTATTCAGAAAAATATGGTTGCATATTTAACCTATTCTCTATCCATTTACTTCCATTTTAAGGTCACTACAGCTGTTATAAATATAAATGCACTACTTGAGAAAAAAAAACAAAAAAAAACTTAATTTTATTTGATTTATGGCTTATCAACCATTTGTTGGTTATTTAAAGCAAAAACATTTTTGAATTTGCAAGAATTCTTTTTCTGAATTAATATTGTATTAGTTTGGGCAATATATTTCAGATCAGACATTTCTAAGTATAAACCATATAGAAAAAGATTGTAAACTTATCTTTTGTTATGAAAGGCCAATCTCATTTACAAACTGCAAGAACCCATTTGGCTCAATATTTTCAAGCGGCTCCTTTAGATTATTTGCTGGTATTAGCGACAGATTAACGCAGAGATAACCCTGCATGATTTCCGACATTATTATAAACAGAAAATGATTAAATTTGGTAAGTGCAAAATAAAACTGCTCTTATCAAATGCTTCAAAACTTAATACAGCATGTCAACCTCAACGAGTTATTTAATGTCAACAAGACTTAAACTTGTATGAATTGTTTGTCCGTCTAGCTTCATTGACATTTTTGTAAAGAGGGTTTTTGTTGAGATTCAAATGTACTGCTGGTAATTTTACTATAGAAATCTATACTTTCAGTGGTTTCACCCCACTTTGGGGAGGTTTAACTATTTTCCAATTGCTGGGACCCTAACAGGTGCTACCACCCCATATCTGGGTAAACCTGGGAATGCTTCTAAAAATCTCCCGATCAGAGCCTTTGCTGACGGATGTAGTTTGACATCATACCCAGGATGATGAAGTCAGAACTGAATTCCCTGGCTTCGTCATAATCTCTTGAGGAAACACCTCTATCCCATCTAGGCTCCCATTCCTGAGAGAATAAATTATCAGCAGGTAAAAAAAAAAAAAAATCCTTAAATTGGCAATTTACTTGTAAATGTAAACAAGACTTTTTTTTTTAATATCACCCCAAGCAAGGCAATAATGCCACTGATGCGCAGGGTCTACGTAAGAGTAAAAAGATTGGAAAAGAGAAAGCCGGAAACCGCATCCTAAACAGGAAACAAGGGATGAGCCTCTTCACCTGTTAAGAATTAAAACTAAATCTTTCTAAGAATCTCAAATGCAAAGTTTATCCACACAAAAGACTTAACATCTCAAAAAGAGCTATTAGAGTTTGAGTTTAGTTTAACGGCATATCAACCTCTGGGTTATTTAATGCCAAAATGGTGGGGTTTTAAGGTATTTTTTTTTTTAATGTTCAATGTTTGTTTTCTTTTTATTTTAGAAAACTGAAGATGTCTTGAAATATATTGCTGTTTTTCCTTCAAAGATGTATTTCTTTTTTCTATAAAAGTCTATTTTATGTATATATTTCCATAAAAATCTATTTTTATACTTCCATAGTGTTTTGGCCCCAGTTTGGGGGTTAACTATTTGCCCATAGCTGAAACATTGCAAGCATAGCAACCAGGATGTACTTTCTGAATAGTATATCAAAATGAAGGGGAAGTAAACTAAACAATTTATTTCTTTTAAGAGCTTGAAATTCATGAAGTAAATTGAAGTGATATTAAAATAGAAACTTGGTTTATATGTACCCTTCAATTATTGCCAAAGTCGCAATACGCAAGAAGCAGTGAATCACCAGGATCACCAACTTCCTGAAGATACATGATTCTTAAAGAATCTATCATACATATTCTGTCATATTCATAGACATGCAAATACCCTTGGTAAAAATATGAATTAATTTTTTCCCCTCCATCTGGAAAAATCCTTATTAAAAATTATTTAAAAATATTCCTACTTTAAATAATCTACAGAGGGTTCATATCATCATCATCACCATTTAATGTCCATTTCCATAATGGCTCTTTTCCCATCTGCCCAGTTTTGTGTAAGGCCTGGCTGTAATCTCAACTTCTTTAAATCATCTTTGATAAGCAGGGTCCATGTTTTGCATGGTTTATTTATCGTATGTAATTGAACCATTATGAAATATTGGAGAGAGTTTTACAGCTGTATGCCCTTACTGCCACCAATCAGTTTAGGAGACTGCAAACTCAGTGTTATTTATTGAGACACCATCTCTAGGAAGATTACCTACTAAGGTTAGAGTTCAGCCTACCCTATTCTACACCTTCTGTTAGACAAGTTTCTATCCAAAGCTAAAGACTTATTCAGCCTAAGCAGTTTAACAACATACATAGGACACCTCTTATACTATTTGGTCATAGCTGAGACCCTAACAGGTGCTACCACACCAGGTCAGGGTAGACCTTGGAAGAACAGCAATCCAGAGATTGTTCTACACTCCTCAAAACCTCCCATCTCCTGATCAGAGGGCTTGCTGTTGGATGTAGTTTATCACTATAACGATGACTAATATGTATGTATATTAGTATTTTTTCTATAAAAGTTTATTTTTATACTTTCATAGTGTTTTGACCCTACTTTGGAGGGGTTAACTATTTGCCCATAGCTGGAACCCTAACAGGTGCTACCACTCCATGTCAGGGTGGACCTGGGAACAGCAATTAAGAGATGGTTCCATGCTCCTCATAATCTCTCAATCAGAGGCCTTGCTACCAGATTAGAGATTGATAGCTACCCGTCCCTGGTTATCCCCGAGAAAATAAATGCAGCCTTAGTAAAGCAAGGTGGTCTTTAACAATAGAAAGATAAGCATCAAAATACAATTAACCAATACAAATATTTAAACTAAATCCACAAGAAATAAAAATTAGACTTACAATTTCCAAATGACAGAAGGAGATAGCAGGTGAGCCAGAATGGTTAAAAGAAAGATTTTAACAGTTTTTAAAAATTCATATGCTAAAAATAAATTATTAATATTTAAAATATTATGGCTTACTTGTAACTGCATGCATGAGTTCCAGTATAAATAGTTATAAATAATTGTTATCATTGTGATATTCTTGCATTGCATTAATATAGTAAGTAGGGTCTACAAATTGGAGGAGAGAGTTATCAATGAAAATATAACTGATTCTAGTTATTTCCCTTTAACCCTCTTTATTTTCAAAGATTGGGGTTGATATGATGTAAAACAAACCAAATTATTTAATGCCAAAAAACTTATATTAGCTTTGTAAGAAATCAGTTTGTAGATCAGGTTTCATTGGCATTTTTGTAAACAGCTTTGTCTAGTGAATTGTTGGTCATTTTTTTTTTTTTTCCTAAACTATGTAAATCTATTTTTATACTTTTATAGTGTTTTGACTCCACTTTGGGGGTTAACTATTTACCTATAGCTGGGACCTTAACAAGTGCTACTATCACCAATCCAGGTCAGGGGGAACCTAGAAACGGCAATTAACAGGTGGTTCCACACGCTTTAAAGCCTTGTGAATATCCTGTGAATATCAGGTTTTTCAAGCCTTCTTTAAGAAATTCATCCACAGGTAGCTAGGTGCATGTATTGAGTTTAAAATCTAACTGACCATTTTGAGGAATCCAAATTCTGTTGAATCATTTACATACCTGCCTCAAAAAGTACTTTAAAACTGTGAGAAAAGGTTAAATAAATTTTCTTGTTTTTAACATAAGAGGTATCACAACTTATTCCTCTTCCATCACTGACAGGTACTAGAAGAAAGGAGGGAATTACTTCCAGCTACAAAACAGTTGGCAGCAATCAAATATTAAAGAATTATACCTCCTTTCACTATTAAATAGAAAGTTATATGCAGACATAATATGATAAGTATGTGTGCTACCTGACTCCAAATCCCTGTAGGATGGAGAATAAAATCTAAGACCAATCAAAGGGCGAAGGTTGCTATCTAGAGGTAGTGGCAAAATAAATCACTGTGGGTAAGGCAATGGGAAACCACACCACTATCAGTCCCAACAAATATCATGGATTCCACCTATACAAACCTCAAATTCTACCTAAAGCAAAGGTCATTAAACAAAGAAAAATCTTGATCAATCCGTCCAATTACCAAAATGAATATCTCCAGAAAGTCTAAAGAACCTGGCCAGCCAAAAAAACAAAAAAAAAACAACCTTTGACATGCATAAAAGTCTGAACAATGTAGGGACACAGTCTTTAAAATGCCAGATTCTGTTTTGGTACCAAGAAATGTTTCAGGTTTAAATTATACCACCAATGAAGTAAAAATTCAAGACCTGTGTCTTATGCACATAAAGGAATTAACGTGAATAAAACTAAAATAAACTTGAAAGAGCAACCCAAGTATATTTGGGATAACAATAACCACACTCAAAGAACACCTAGTAAGGATTGAACTCACTACCAATAGTTTACAAGATTAAGCTTATAATCATTATTTTCTGACGTAATAATACTTTTCTCATTCTAACACTCAGTAACTTCTTGCATCTTAGTGGCTTTATTGCCTCTACGTGAAAATATTGCTATAGAGCAATATAGAGTTGAAAAAAATAGAACTGTTACGGCTCTATTTCAGTAACTTGTAAATTTTAGGGACTTTATATAACAAACAATTAACAAAATTCAGATTAAAAACGTTTTTCAAAAGATTCTGTAAATGCTGTTATGCCATACTGTAAAAATGTGCACAAAATTAAGGTTGTGCAAAGATTCCACTGATAGATAGATAGATAAGTTCACGTGCCCTTGTCAATGAACTCCATCGAGAATGTGCTTTGGTGAAGCCAGGTCCATTTACCAGGAGAAATGGCAGAAAGTGGCCATCATAATAAGCTACTCTAGTAAAAGAAATATACACAGAAGAATAATTGGAATTTAACCCTACTTTCAATAGGTTCATGTAGCAAAAACGAAATGCAGACGGAGCAGCCAATTGCTACTGATAACGGTACCCGGTCCCGTCGGTCAGAGAGACAACGCTTAGTGAGTCGCATATATTTCAAAACTTTCACAGTGGTTTGGTTTGGTGATTAACTATTTGCCCATAACTGGGACCTTAACAGGGGCTACCACCTCGGTCAGGGTCTTCCTGAGGCCTTGTTGCTGGATACAGAAAAGAGGTAGTGCGAACCCCCAGAACATCTGGTTATAAAGAAAGTTGGGACGGTAAGCAGTTTCCATTGCTCGCCAACCGCTAAAGCTTTAGGCTCCAAAGTGGGCACATTTTCTGGGAAGATGGAGAGCTTGCCAAAATGCTATGCTGCCCTGCTAACTGTGGTTCTGTCTTCGGACATTGCAATTAAAAGAATATTGAAGTGCTCGGTTTAGGGGAACAGGGTTGTAGAGACTGAGCATTACCAAAGCGAGGTTGTTGTGTTTTACCAAGGATTTTTGTTAGTGTTGCCGAGTTTTCCGTCCCTCTTCGTTGGCAGATATCCAATCAATAAGAAATCCCTTCTGTTCATAAACACTAAGGTTACAAAATATTCTTAAATAAAGAAAGAAAGAAGCACTTTGTCGGTGACAAAATGCTAAGAAAAATCTTTCAAGTACAGCACAAGTCAGAGCTGCTCAGGTAACAGGGTTAAAGTTGTAAAGCTAACAGTTCATGAATAACCCAACCCCAATTAACAGACGCGATTCTGGAATCGGCAATGAAAATAGTTAAGCAATAACAAAATACTTTAAAATACAAAATCAAATAAAATATAATCCTAGATTTGTGTCTTATGATCATAGAAAAAGAAAGGAGTTAATTTGAATAAAACTAAGATAAAATTGAAAGAATAATAGGGACTTGTCCAAGTAGCAGTTTTGCTTTGTAAGAGCGAGAGAGAGAGAGAGAGAGAGAGAGAGAGAGAGAGAGAGAGAGAGAGAGAGAGAGAGAGAGAGAGAGAGAGAGAGAGAGAGAGAGAGAGAGAGAGAGAGAGAGAGAGAGAGAGAGAGAGAGAGAGAGAGAGAGAGAGAGAGAGAGAGAGAGAGAGAGAGAGAGAGAGAGAGAGAGAGAGAGAGAGAGAGAGAGAGAGAGAGAGAGAGAGAGAGAGAGAGAGAGAGAGAGAGAGAGAGAAATATATTCTAACTTAACTGACAGCTGCGCTAATAATCTCTCATTGGTATATCTTTGTAGCACTGTCTTTGTAACACTATTTATTTCCGTTGGTCACAAACAATTTGGCGACGAGGATTTATACGGAACCTTGAGGACCCCAAAGAGACTACGTGGAAATTGTCAATATGAATTCTATATTGTACGAAAAGAAAAAATCTATTTTCGTCACACTTTGATCAACTCAACAGCAGGAAACCAAACAAAAAAAATGTAACTAACTTACACTGAACTTGAACGCGATCCGCTAAACCACGAGAATGATTCTCTGAGTGAGTAAGAATTTAAAGTTATTCGCTTTCAGTTAATTGCTATGTTCTTTTACTGAGTGAGTAAAGTTTTTCTTTGTTTTGTTTTTTGTATTCGGGTATCTTATAAAAAAGAAAAAAAACCCAAAAACGTATAAACAGATGAATTTAAATCCACCATGCTCGAATTTTTTAAGTTTCAACTTGAACAACAACCCAACAGGAACGTAAACCGGTAAGAAAAGAAACTGGAATTTCAAAAATAGATTGGTGAATGTCAAAAGCAAGCTGAAAAAGAACGGCCTGACTTTCAAAACAAACTGAAGCCAGAGATTAGAAACTCGAAGAAATTCTACTTCAAACTCAAGAGCAAAGAAACTCGCTTAAACTGGTAAACTGGGGACAAATTACGATGTGAGGTGCAATAGACACTTACATATTCTCTGGACGAGGATATAACCTTTGCCTCCTGTTTTAAAAGATTCGAGGATTTATCCGCCACAGATTGCATAAATTGGTCGAACTCAAAGAAAGTTCGTCTTCTCCGGAAATTAAGTATCGCTAAGCACACCAAATTTGTGAATTTTATTTTACCCCGTAAAACAAGCGAATTGACATTCACTGAAGCGGTTAAACTTCTAAGATAACTTTTTAGTCTATAGTGGGTTATCCGTTATAGTGAAGTGTATGTATGTGTGGCAGACATGAGATACAACCTGGGACTAACACTACTGTTTGCGACTTGCCTTGTCCCCGCCAAAAGAGAGCCCGTATTTGCTTAGCGTGTAAAGCTACTGCAGGTAAAATGAGGAAAAAAAGAACGTTCACAGTTGGTGGCTGAAACGTCCGTTAGTGAAATTTTGAGAGAGCTCAAGAAGGAAAGACTTGATTTGAATACCAGTTGGGAGAACCACAATTCAGTCGCTAGTTGTTCTAAGTTTATTTTGCCACAGTATATTGAAAGAGATTAGTTTAATTTGGCATTGTTAGTTAGATAGCCCACTATAAGTGGTGGTACAAAATAAGAAAATCAAATTGTAAATTGAAATAACAAAATTAATTAATATATATATATATATATCCACATAATCTCAATTAAGGTTTTACAAATAAAAGTAATGTCTTTTGGTTGGTACAAGGTTGTTAAAATGTTCATAGCAGTCCTTGCAAGAGTGAGTTTATGTATGTACGAGCGTTTGTTGAATAGGAGCGTCTTTGATGTATTCACTCAGTCTTAAAAGGTTCCGTGTGGTTATCAAGTAGACGGGTGAACGACGAAGAAAGAGAGGCAATAATAACACGTACCCTTGACGTTTGTCAAGGGTACGTGTTAATTACGCTGTCTTGTTCATTTCGTTTTCTGGGGCCCGGAGCAGATCATTTGGGAATTCACTCCCGGATGTTTTTCATTGGACGACAAAGAAACTTCGCGTTGGCTCGCGAAAAGGGTCCGTTAAAGGAATTTGTTTTTTTGTGATAATTAAAGGTTATTTTGATATTTTTAAAAATGTTTCATAGTTTTCTATTGGCCGAAAAACATTTCGCATCGAGGTGTGAAATTTCGCGAGTTTTTGGGTGTACTAAGAAAAAACTTGTAAATTCGAGAAAATTCTTTTTTTCCTAACAAAATCAATGAGTCAGTGCTTAGCATTTGAATTTTTTAAAATATAAAACCCCACCCGTACTCCCCTGTAAAAACTCAACACAAAATGAAGTCTATGTGTTCCCAGTCCTCACCCCGAAAGCAGTCCTTTCTCAGCAGAGACCCCCAGCCCTTTTAAAAAACAGACTTGTCCCTCTCACAGCCCCTTCCCAAGGAAAAATATGCCTCCTCCTTCCAAAAGGACAATGCAGACCCGCTGCAGAGAACAAAGAATCTAAAAAAAAAAAAAGGCGGGGGGTGATGTCATCTGTATTTCTCCGGCCTAGGCGGAAAGAGCAAAAAAAACTATGGGAACAGAATTCTTTTATGTGCCTTATCCCTTCAGAACGTAGGCGATCATGGCCTTCCACTCTTCCCTATCCCTGGTGGCTCTGAGTAGGCCTTCTCCTGTTACACCGAGCAATCCTCGTTGTCATCCACCTGATTAGGTTCTTCAAATATGTTATCCGTTGCTTTCCCCTGTCTCTTTTCCCCTCTATCTGGCCTGTTAGCATCAGATTCTCTAAGCTCTCCTTCCTCATTGCGAGTCCCAGGAACATCAGCTGTTTCTTCCTGATGCTCAGTATAATTTCCTTTTTGTTTTCATCATTTCCAAAACCTTATCATTGCTCACATGCTTGATCCATAAGATTCGCAGCATCCTTCTGTATAACAACATTTCAGTTGCTTCAAGTCTTTCCTTCATCTTTCATGGTATTGTCCAGCATTCACTGCCATATTGAAGGACAGACATAACACAGCAATCCAGTACTCGTATCCTAGTTTCTAGCGAAATTGTCCTGTTTCTTAATACTTTATTCAACTTCTAGAATGCTTCCTTCGCCATGCCAATTACACAGCTAAAATGCTAGCAATGAATAAATGAGGCGAGAAAGCCCAGAGAGTATTGAACGTCATCTGCACTGGGTCTGGGGCGCAGCAGACATGTGGGATGGTCGAGGAGGCCATCAAGTCATTCGACATATCGCCTCCTATTGCCACATTAGAATCGAAGAAAATTGTTTTGCTCAAGACGGGCCCCGGTTTTAGTTCACCCCCTTCCTCTATAAGGCACTAAAACTTACCTTCCCTTGGGATGTCGGAGGCATCTCCCTAGATGGCAACATAAAGACTGAAATGGGCCAAGGATCGATGGGAGAGGCAGTCGGCATCCTTTCCTCGTCCAGACCCCAACCCTAATTATGTCTTATAATGGTTCTCTGGTTAGCAAGCTTGAATGCCCGAGGGCTGAGGTCGGAGTCTCGATGAGTGAGGTTCACTCACGATCTCCGGCGCCTCGGTGTGGTGGTTTGTTGTGAGCATAAACCCGGTTTTTAACATGTGAATATGAAGGCATTCTGTCTAGGGGTTTCGATCTCTATTCAGCGTGTTTTGATGGTCGTTCTAGAGGTGTTTCCTGGCTAGTGAGCAAGTCTCTGGGGGTGGCGTGTACGCTTGTCTTCTCGGATCCGGCGGGCAAGATATTACTGTAAAGGATAAGGTTTTAGTCTCATTGGGGTTTATGCGCTCAATGCGGTGTCCTGTTTTGTTTCGGCAGGTCGAGTCGTTCTTGGGGAATCTTGTCAGGTAGCTTTAGCAGGAGAAAGATCGGGTACTAACAATCCGGATGTGGAACGGTTTTATCGACGGGAATGATCACCCTCAGAAAATAGTGTGGAGCTGAACCAATAGGGGCAACTCGGATTCAGTGGTGCGTGCTAGCTACATCGACCGAGTTCTAGTTAAGAGAGTCGACGTAGGGCTCTTAGGTTGCCCAAGTTTCCATTCCATAGTTTACACGGAACATAGAATCGTCTCGGTTCGTGTAAAATTGGATAAGCCTAAGGTTAAGTTGGCTGGCTTCTGGAAATTGAACGCGTCATTGATAGCCAAGATTTCCGGGACCAGCTGTTACTAACTCTAAAACGGGAATTGACAATCAGAGCTCCTAGTAAGGGTTGAACTCACTACCAATAGTTTACAAGATTACGCTTTTAAGCATGTTAATTATTTTGATTTAATAGTACTTTTCTCATTCTCTAACACCCACTAACTCCTTGCATCTTAGTAGCTTTATTGCCTTTGGGTGAAAAGAAAAATATTGCTATAGAGACTTGTAAATTTTAAGGATGCATCAGAACAGACGTATCACCGCAACAACAACAAAAATCTCCAAATATATTTTGTATTTCAACCGCTGAAGAACAAAGACGTTTCTGGGTAGTCTGATAAAAAGTTGCCATCAACAGAAATAAACGTTTCGTCATTTCTGTAAATATGATCTTTAAAATATACAATCATTTCTCTGAAATTTCGGCTAAAGCAAATTATTTTTCTATGGTTTTTGTCGTATTTCGCGACTTTGTAAACTTGTGGCTCATGATTCCCCACTTTTTTTAACCCTAAAAATTACATTTACAACGCAAGGCCAACGCAACGCGACCTCAGCAGTGCCGGGTCGCGTCCATAGGAGTCGTTTCTTGTAGGTTTGAGAGTTTGATGCTAACTCTTTAGCAATGGATTTCATCTTAAGTCCAGAGGACTGTATGGTATTTTCTTTTTGTTGAAGGTACTGCTGTAAGCTAGATTAGTTGGGCGTGATTTTCACATTACTTTAGTGCGACTTAAATGTGGAGGTATTTCATAAGTTTCCACTGGGGGTTTTCCAATTGCTAGTTTGAGGCTTTTATGGTAAGTTGTGTTGAGTATTTTCGGTGCGATTTTCTGGCTGCCCCATATATGAAACTAGTGTAATCTAGTTTACAGCGTAGTGAAATGTATAGTTTGATCAATGTTTGTAGATATGCTCCTCATTCAGTATTGTTCACTACACACAAGAGTTATAGTGGTCTTTCTCTGGTGTGTGTGTGTATATATATATATATATATATATATATAGTTGAGTTTTGTTTAACGGCATATTAATCTTTGTGGGTTATTTAATGCCAAAAAAGTAGTTTTAAGGTATTTTTTTAAAATGCTTGGTTATATTGAGAAAGTTGATTTAGTAAAATTTTGATGATAAAAATTATTTTATTTTAGAAAACTGAAGATGTTTTCTAGTTTTCAAACCTTCAAAAATGTATATTTTCTATGAAAGTATTTTATTTACCGATAGCTACGAACCTAACAGGTGCCCCCCCCTTAACCACTCCGGATCAGGATGGACCTGGGAAACAACAGCAATTAAGTGTCTGCATCCTCCTCACAACTTCCCAATCAGAGGCATTGCTGCTGGATGCAGTTTAACGTCATACCCAGGACCATATATAATTGAGTTAAAATGAAGGTAACTAAAGAGTGAAAACAATATACTCCAGTGATCGAAATAAAGGGTTCGGTTTGAAATTTTAATCACTTGAAGAAGGCCGGAGCGTACAACGGCCTAAACATCGTGAATATTGCAATAAAGATGGGAACAACAGTTCGAACAATGTAAATATCTCATCTCAGAAGTATATAAATATTGGAGGATTGGCACGGACCCGAAATAGCAAAAATATAGGGACAAATAGAAGAGTCCCGCCAGAAGCTGGTACAAACTACCATCTAACATTCCTACACCGATGCAGAGACTTACGACCCCCCGCTGCAGGCATGACACCAAAAGTGCCCGTCTGGACGCTGAAAAGTGCCCGTCTCGCCCTTGACCAAGAACGAATCCAATACAACCGTTGGATGAAACAAAAACTACGGTCCGATATCTCCAAGAAGCTCGAGGCCTTCCCTCAACGGAATCCAGCACGAGCTAGAGAAATAATTCAGACAATAATTTGATGAAGTCAAGGTCAGCCAAGTACAAAAGATGAATATACTTAGAAAAAAAAAATCAAAAGGTGACACACGAGGTTCATCGTTCCCCAGTGAAAGTAGTAACCAACATTAATCAACATCAACTGAGTACCTCTGAAGAGTCAGTGCTGAACAAAGGTCTTAACTTAGCTGATACCACACTTTGACATCATTGCATGAATCGAGAAAATAGCCTTGAACATTCCTCGGTCTCAGGCGGATGAGCTAAGATGGAAAGTAAGATAGTGGAGGAAGCCAAGCTGCACAAATGAAATATCACAAAGAAGGAGGGGCTGGCAATCAAGAGGAATGACAACGGCAATACGGACTGTAGTGATGGACAAAATACACTAAGAAACTAGAAGACCTCATTAGTAGTGGTAACTATAACAAAGTAAAAATAGGACGACAACTGTCACAGGTCCTAATCAAGAATAAGAATCCCGTCCAGCCTTAAGACATATGGGAAGTTGTCTCAACGCTACAGCAAGATACTTCACATGTATGGTCTACCCAAAATTCACAAAAACGGTATTCAGCTCCATCCGATTTTTAGCTGCTAAGACGGTGTGACTGAGGGCAGCACACAATCATATGTCAGAAACTCTGCTCAGACGGTGATCCTGGATGTGGCGAGTATCACGGTGGAGGTAATATCAGTAGTCAGGGACTATGATAGACAACCTGATGGAGATGCTGACTTTCTGCACACGAACACTTTGGAATGGCATCAGACATATATCGGCAGGATAAAGGCTTAGCAATGGGCTCACCATTATCCCCAGCAATGGCTAACATATATACATGGAATACTTAGAAGAGATGGCATTAGAATCCACGTCACTATAGCGGAGATACGTAGGATGACACCTTCATGCTCTGGCCACACCATGTGAACTCAATAAGATCATCGATAGTTCACAATGGAAAAGAAAAACTAACATTACTGGATGTACTAATATCTCAAACATATGTATGTCACAAGCCAACATTTACCGGACAATACCTCAACTCTCACCATCCATAGCTGCCTGCAACATCGAGCAAAAGTTGCAAGAGGCGACCCAGAGACAGATGAACAAAAAAAGTGTCAGTACAGTAGTACGCTACAGCGTAACAACTACCCGGAGTTCATGACAGCAGCTCAAACAAACGTGGAGAGAAGGGTGTATGAAGACAACACTCAGAAAACAGCCTCGCTCTACCTATCCTATATGAAGGGATTAGCGGAGAAAATACAAAGAATTTGTGGTTTATAAGAATATGGATCGCAGAGTAGGGTCACCGAAAGAATGGTTCTTTGTGAAACCCTTTCTTGATCTTGCAGTTTTGATAACTTACTTCATATATGAACTTGAAATATTCGGTCTTCCAGTTCTATGAACTGAGTCGGTTTTTCTTTTAGGTCCATTATGCAAGTCTTTCAAGATATAAGATTTACGTAGGCCTTTTATAAGTTAAATTTGTCTATATATATATATTATAAAGTTTCAGTAACAGTTGTAATGATTTGTGCAACTGTTTTATGAATTCCTAGTGGATATCATATTTATTCCGGCTATTCTACCTTGCGCAGACTATACATTGCCCCACTGAACTTCGGGCGGAGAGTAATGAACCCAGTCGAGACTCCGCCGAAGGGTAGAGTCTCGTCTGGGGAATATTAGACAAATTTTTACCCGGGTTTAAGAGCCCGGATACCCCACATTAAAAAGGCTTTGTGCTACATTTTGCCTCTGTGGGGAAGTAGATAAATATCGTTTCTTTAGAGTGAATGCTAAGTTATAGCTCAGCATTAACCAATTTAAAGTTTAGTTTTTCATATTCTGGAAGATTAATTTTGAGAGATTGTTTTGGTTGGTTGGTTAGCGATGTCTTTTTCGCTGGTTATTTACGGGCATTCCCCCCCCCCCCCAAGTGTAAACACTTTTATTGCCCAACGTTAAGAACTGTCCCTGTGAGGAAACTCGGATAACTACTGATCTAGCCGGAAGTGAACCTTATAGCCTTACTACAGAATTCAGCCAGATTACGTCGATTCCAAGCGGCATTAGATTTCATGATTGTGTTATCTTCAGTCAATGGAATGAAAACCTAATCCCGACTTAAAATAGGAGGTATTAAATACAGTAGACAACCCAATATTTGATAACGAATAAAACATTTTTTTTTATTAGAGTTTTATGAAGAGAAACTGATTCTGAACTGGACCAAGTAAGGAATTCTAACATCCAATATATCATCCATCTTTTTTATATCCTCTACTGAATTAAGGAAATAATTCAAATATGGGTGATTTATTTACGACTCTAGGTGATTTAAAGCCGAAATATTTTTGAATTGTCTAAAAATATTAATTTCGAAGAAACTTTTTTTAAAAATCATTTCATCCTGTGCAAGACACTAAAATGCAAAGGGATTAATGAGTAAGAAGAGGATAAGTTAGTTCTAGTCACACACACACAAACGACTTTAGGAAAGGTATGAATTCGTTTCTTCTATCTCCCAACTATGGATTAAATGGTAGGGAAACTGCTCTTTAGCCGGTTTTGGTTTGGTTTACAGCATATCAACCCCAATGGGTTCTTTAATGCCGACAAAACTTTTACATTTGATTCATATGTGTATACTTTGTAAGAAATAAGTTTGTAGATCAGGTTTCATTGACTTATTTTGGCCGAGAGTTAAATATATTGTTCGTAAAATGTATTGATATTTTTTACTATAAATATCTATTTTTGTACTTTCATAGTGTTTTGACGCCAGATTAGGAGTTACCAACAGGCGCTACCACCCCGGGTCAGGGTGGACCTGAAAAAAAAGCAATTAAGAGTTGGCTCCAGGCTCTTCACAACCTCCCAATCAGAAGCCTTGCTGCCGGATGCAGTTTCTCATACACAGGACTATAATAAAATGGTTTAGGATGGGGATTGCAGTGGAGACCTTGACCTTTCTTTTGATGATTTTGTTGAGATCTGATAAGGTCTTTCACCGCTGGCTATAACCGTCGACTCGCCCTAGCTAAGGCTAACACGGTGAAGACACAGATTCTTTTGGGCGGAGGCAGGGATCCCCTAGAGATAGCATTAGCTAGGCAGGCCCTGGAATGGTAGGCTAGCAAGCGTTATCAGGGTCAGGTAATTAGGCATAGGTTAAACAAGATGTCTAGCGAAGCCGTGGACATGAGCGCTGAATTGCGCAAGGAAAAATCGAGAGGTCAAAGCCCCGGAGGGGCGTACTCTGAGGTTGACTAACGATATGTGTGAGGAGTTTCTGGGGTATGTCGAGAGCTGCTTCACCAAGGAGCCTGGTCTCTTTGAAAACTAGTTTCGCAGCTGACTTTCCTCGACTTGGGCCGACTTTAGTCGCTAGATCACGGAGGGCGTAGTTCACTTGGCATTGAAGAGGGTCGGAAGTGACAAGTCTCCGGGACTTGATAGTCTACAGTATGAATTGCATTTGAAGCTGTCGCACATCTTTTGTACCTATTTTGACGGTGGTGTTCAACAACTGGTTCTGCAAGGGTTCCGTGCCCGCCTAGATTTCCAGGGGTGTGATCACGGCTTATAACTGTGTTTAGCAGATTTTGGCCAAGATCCTGACGGAGCGCTAGCAGTCATTTGCAGAGATCCTGTTGGGACCCGAGCAGCAGAGCAACCTGCACCTAAAAGACGACAATATAGAGGTATCTGGCAGCTGCCCTGCAACCCGCCGGATTCAAAGAGTGGGACCAGCTATTGTATCGCTCCCCTCCAGTGCTGTGGTATAAGGTGAACAGAAAGCGGTTGGGCGCTTTTGTTTACGATTTGACGTTGAATCCCCTCCTTCGCCGGCATGGAAGAGGCTCTGAAGTGCCTAGACATTGCACCCAAAATTTTGGCTAGGCGGTCCCGGGCAATGTGGGACATACTGTTAAGCTCCGAGGAGGCTAAAATGTACCTGCTGACCCGCCGAACGAGAATCATAATCCACGGAGTCCCAATTGAAATCAGCTGTGACCATGTGGGAGGATTCCTCTCTCAATACGACTCCGTATAGGAGGTATCTCACACCGCGAGTAAGGCGGGTGTCCCCACGGAGGGCATTTGTCTAAACGTGACCTTGGATCGGCTAAATTTTATTAAAGTCCCTGATATTTTGGTCAGTCATGGCAGAAAGATGTTTATGGTCGTAGAGGGCCGGCAATCACACTGTTGGTCATGCAGAGCGGCGGGGCACTTATCAAAAATGTGCCCCAAAAGAAAGCAAGAAGAGGGACAGGTGCCACCGGCACCCGGCACCCCCCCCCACCGGTGGAGAAAAAAGTCGATGAGGGGAAAAACCCCCTAGCGAATAGAAAGAGGTTGTGAGGAGGGGAAAGAAGGAAGGTTGCTTCCTCTCCTCCTCCTTAACAAGACACCATAAAAATAGAGCGCCTTCACCGACAAAAAAATAGAAAAAAATAGAAAAAATAAAAATAACAGCTACACACTGAGCTGGGAATATAGTCTCCGAGAAGGAACAGGAGATGAACTGCAAGAAAAGGAGAAATGTGTTTAAAAAAAATAAAATAAAAGAAAGAAAGGTGGGGGGAGGTAGCTGAACGCGGCAGGGGAGAACGGGTCATGGTTGCCGCCAAGACCCAATCCGCCCCTGTATTGCCTGTGGGAACTGAACATAAAGTGGAGATGTGTCAATCTGCCTCCACCCCACTAAGATATTTTTCTTCCCCCACACCCTCCTCCCAACCAGGAACACCCTCCCCGAAAGCTGGAAAAAAAAGAAAAAAAAAAAACCCGCACAGACACAGATCTTAGAGAGGGACCTTTCCTCACGGAGGAAGGCCCTCCAAGGCCTTATTTAAACTGTCCTCGGTCGCCGGGAAATTCACCGATCATCCTACCAATTTTCCAAACGCCCCCATGGTACTTACACTTGTTAGAAACACCGAAGGCAAACTCAGAGTTTGGGACTTTTTGCAGGGGGCGGTTGAAGCGGTCCCTATCATAAGGATGTCCCAAATAGGGACTAAACATTCCTCTTTGTATAGGCTATGAAACTAACATTCCCTGCAGGCGTCGGCGGAATTGTCTCAGATGGACGAATTACGTCTGATATCGGTACAGGCAATCCTGCTGTAGATTTCCGCTCAGTATGCTAATAAGGGGCCACACTTTAAATGTCTCAAAAGCTAGCCAGCTTAAATGTGAAGGGCCTGAGAGATCGGAGTAAGTCCGTTGGAGTAGATGTGGCTGCGATTATGCTTGTGTGCTGTCTAACGACTTGTCTATTCAGCATACAGGGACCAGCATGCCAGAGGTGTTTCCTTGTTGGCTAAAGTACCCTGGGTGAGAGGGTGAACCTTGTCCATGTCGGCGTAGGTGGAGTCGGTTGATTGTGGCCTCTATAGCCGTGAACAGTAAGTCGTTTCGGATCGGGGGGAGCGCGTCTCGTTTTTCCGCCAGCTAGGGTCATTCCTGGTGAATTCTTCGCGCCTAGTCTTAGTGGGGGACTGGAATGCCGAACTAGTGGGACAAACTCGTGTAGGTTGCCATTGCTTTCTGCAGTAGCCTGGTTGCCAGCCAAGGCTATAGAACTCAATATCCTGTTATTTAACCCATAACTGGAAGGAAAAGACGGATTAATACCTTTCCCCAGTGGTATTTGCGCGTAAGTGAATGCAAGGAATCTAAACTGGAATTCGAACTCGGCTCCCCGATTTTTCGTTCCGAGTCGATATCCATAGCACCACAACGCACCTCCCCAGGTAGTTATGCATAGGTTAAACGAGATGTCTAACGAAGCTGTGAGCATGGGCGCAGAACTGTGTAAAGAAGAGATCCGGCGAGGGGACGATCGGTAAAGGATATTATAAAGCGGAAATTCACCTTAGAGGAACTGTTTGAAAATACTGTCTAAGTTATCTACTCGAGTACTTGCTCCATGTTTATTGGAATTCATGTTTACTACATTAGATGATCATGTCTAATTACTGATATGGCATTATAAATGGGAAAAATATTAAATTAGCTAAGAGTAAGGAAAACGATTCATTGGGATTTTTTGTAAGCTTAAAACCGTTAATCCAGAGTATTTTTGCCTGGTAGGTGGTGGTTTGCAGTCCTCGATGCTCCCTAATGATCTAAGTATCAACCAAGTTTGGTTTACGGCATGTCAGTCAGGTACCATACGCTATACAGTCTTGGGCGATTATTATATTTTTGGGGGCCCATGAGTGGAAGAAATGCAACGAATTCAACTAAAAATCGAACTCTGCTCTCCGATTTCTCATTCCGAACAGATAATGTTTGAAAATAAATTCTTATTAAGAGAATGTATTCTTTGTAAGAAAATCAGTTTTTAGATCGGGTTTCATTGACGTATTTTTGTAAAAGAGGGTTTGTCAAGATTTAGATGTATTTGCTGGTAATATTTTTTCTTTCAAAAATCTATTGCAGAAATTTTTACTATAAAAAATTATTCAAACTAAATAGTGTTTTGACAGCAATTTGGGGGGTAAGCTATTTTCCTATAGCTGGGACCCCAACAGGTACTACCACCCAGGGTCAGGGTAGACCTGAGAACAATTAAGAGGTGGTTCCACTCTTCTCACAACCCACAATCAGAGGCCTTACCGGCGAATGGAGGTTTTTCGCCCATTCTCAAGACCACGGGGTTTCTTTAAGCGGTTAAGACAGTAAGTTTGTTCCATAAAACAAACCCTTAGTATATAAATGACGAAGACCAGGTTATGAAGTTTAGTCTCGACATTCAATGCAGGGGTTCGTTGCTACTGTTCGATAAGAGAGGAAGAGTCTTGCATGCGTCTGAAGTCGAGCGATATCTATTTTTTAAACTTTTACATTTATTTATGGCACAAGGCCGACATGGGGAGCGGGGAACAAAACTTGGATTGATCTTCAAGTACTTTATCCTATACCTAGCTAATCTGATTCACGACCCAAACATACGTTACAATTTCTCTCAGTCACCATAAGAACTTGTCCATCAGCACTCAAACTGCCATGTACCAAAATACCGCAAAGCATTCCGGGGACCTAAAAAACACCCAAAATATTCATAAAATGTTTAAATACAAAAATACACAAAACTGACATGAAGGGGGACATGACTCTGAAGTTGAGCGACATGATTAAACGAGGTAACGAGGAATTTTATAAGCGACCATAAAATGGCATACTTTAAGTTTACTCAACTTGCAAATGACATGACGGAATTTACAAGACATTCAAATTGCTCCCGCGGAAATAAATGTGAAATCTTCATGAGTTATTCTTTTAAATGGAAGCGTTCTACTTCAGTCTATCGCGTTTTTTAATCGGTTACATAATGCGAGTTAATTTGATCTGATATTCAAAGAAATTTTCAAAGATTTTAGTAATTAAAATGTTACACTGAGGGGTGATGACAAGTGAAACAAAGGTGAGTTTTTTTTAAGAAAATATTCCTAAAAGAGTGTAAGTTGTAAGAAAATCGTTTATTTTTTATTAACTACGAGGTTAGTTAGGTCACGGGACTGCAACGGAAAATATTAAAAAATACTTGTCATTTAATGGTGAAATGTTTTGTTTTTTTTTGAGCATTCGTAATTAAAATAATTTTAAAATACTGCTAGTATTTCAATTGTTAATATGTTGCCTGTAATGTGTGTGTGTGTGTGTGTGTGTGTGTGTGTGTGTGTGTGCTGTTTGTAATATTAAAATATGTTGGTGTTTTAGTGTAAAAATATTTTTTAATACTGTCGATGTTTTGCTCCAGTTTTTTTTTTTGGGGGGGGAGGGTATTATTTGCCCATAGCTTGGGCTGTAAAGGTACTGCAATCCCGAATCAAGGTGGATCTGGGAACAGCAATTGGTTCCGCACTTTTCAAAACTTCCCTACAAAACCATGCCGAAGGATGTACTTTATCGTGATACCAGAACGGTACTAACCAGAATTGACATTGCTTAAGAGATTGAACAAGAACTTAAATTAAGAATATTCTTTATCTATTTACTTCGGGTATGTTGCGTAAAGATGATTTGTTGAGTTTGTTTAGCGATATATCAACCTTTTTGTATGAAGATGTTGAGATTAAAAATATATATATATATATATATATAAGCACTTTTTTTTTTAAGTACAAACCGTATCAAATTTATTCAATTATGAATGGGACTTGGATCCTAATAAATCTTTCATTAGCTGATTACAAAACTATGGACGCCGCCGCCACCCCGGATTTTTCTTTTTGAATTTCCGGGCATTCTTTGCGGAGTCTACCCCCCCCCCCCCCCATAGACTCACTGTCCGTTCGATTGGCGTTGTGTTCGTTTTTTTTCCGTGCGGTTAGTATTGCAAGTGTGTGTTAGAGAAAGTTAGTTGGTTCGTGTCGGCGGCTGGAAGGTATTTCTAAACGGAGGACAGGAGAGCAAATGGCGGTGGCCCTGCAAAGGCTAGACTCGCCAGTTCCTTCCACCGCGGCGTGGAGGGGAGGGAAAGCGACAATGAAGAATGAGGAGTATTACGATTCGGCAAAGGAAAGGTTTGTGGAGTTCATCTCCAAAAACGAGCTCTTGACGGTTCCTGAAGAGCTGAAGGCGATTAAACTCAGGATTATCTCTCTGCTGACCAAGGATCCAAAAACCCACAAGACTAACCATGTGGAACATCCTGCTAAGCACTCAAAGAGGCAAAGCAGCTGGTTGGTGCCACATTGACAATGAAAACGCTTCGCCTCCAAACTGAATACATGGGCACCAGAAAAACCCGTGTTACACGGAGTGCCCGTGAACATATCGGAGGACCATGTTGGTGCATTCTTTGCCCAATATAGGAAAGTAGCGGAGGTAGCAGCGGTCAAGAGTAAGGCCGGATTCAGTACAGGAGACATCACCCTGCAGGTGACGATGTCCAGGAAAGTGTTTGGAGAAATCCCAAAAGATGACCGTTTTGCTGGGTCTGCGGAGCATCTGATCATCTAGGTGCTGGCTAACGACTGTCGTCTATTCAGCATATGGAGACCGACTGGCTAGAGGAGTTTCTTTGCTGGTCAAGAGTACTCTGGACGCGAAGATTGACCTTGTTCATGTCGGTGCCAAGGGCTGGTTGATCCTGGCCGATATTACAGTGAAAGATCAGATCGTTTCGACTGATTGCGGCTTATGCACCCAATGACCGGGAGGAGCGCGTCTTGTTTTTCGGTGGTTGGGCCCTTTCTGGTGGATTCAATACGACTAGTCCTAGTGGGACACTAGAATACCATCCTGGGCTCCAAATGAGATAGAGGGTGGGGAGTTAGCGGTAAGGTTGGTGATCATTGCCTGGTTAATCTGATGAATTTGGTCTCGTGGACAGATACCGGGTCGATCACCCGGGTGGAAGATGTGGACGTGGGCGAATAGTTGGCCATCTACCCAGGTAGCTAGCTAGCTAGCTACTTCGATATAATGTTAGTGAGAGAAGCTGACAGATTGGGGTCCGAGTAGCCTAACCAGTGGGACAAACTTGTGTTTGGTGGCGTTAGAATTTAGGCCTAGAATGGCTGGTTACTGGAAGTTCAATCAGTCCTTACTGTACAGGTGGGACTTTCGGCAGCGGCTAATTAATGTAGTGCAGCGGGAACTAGTTGGTGCTGTTATTAGGAATAAGTGGTGGGAAAGACTTAAGGATAGAATTAGGTCCTTCACCACCGAATTTAGCCAACCGCTCAAACTAGGTAAGGCTAAAACGGTGAGGACGCTTAAAGCTAGTTTCTTCTAGGCGGTGGCTGGGGGAATCCCCTAGAGATAGCTAAGGAGGCCCTGGAGCGTTCGAATAGCGAGCGTTACGTGGGCCAGGTAATTAGACTTAAGATATCTTCTGAAGCTTTTCAGAGTTTGCCCCTCCGGGTCTCGTACCTCTCGGACGTAGCGGTCGCCACCTTGACGAAACCCACGTTCGATCGACCAACAACATGTGCGAGGCGTTTCGGTCGCATTTCGAGAACCGGTTTACCAAGAAATCTAGTCTCCTTGACGAGGAGTTTCGCGGCTCTTTGGCTGACTTCTCCAGGCTGATACAGCTAGCTGCGAGGGAAAGATTAGAGGAAGTCTTCGCAGCTGAAGTTACCAGGTTTGGATGGTTTGTCCTATAAATTGTAACTGGTTTCGGCAGAAGTCCATCCCCAACCGGGTGTCTTCACGCTGTTGAGAAAAAGGATGTTGGGAGGGATCTAGATGGTTACAGGCCCATAACTCTGCTAAACAGAGTTATATGACCGAGATTGCTTTCATATGGGGCCTGGCAGATTTGCCAAGTCGTGAACGCTGTAACCTTGCTTTAAAGGAGATGGCTGCGCACGCCTTCTACCATTGTTCACGGGTTCGCCCTCTATGGGACCGTGTCGACTGCTCGTGTCGCGCTCATTGTCACCCCCCGTTCTCTGGGGTGAAACTGATGGTGTTTCTGTTGCTACTGGCCACGGCCCGAATGGTGATATGGACAACGCGAATAGAGGAAGTCTTGGGAGGTCAGCGCCTGTCTCAGCAGGATTTCGGCCGATATTTTTAGCATCAGCTCAAAATTAAGATTAGAACTGATAGGAAGCGTTTGACTTCGACAGGTTTCAGCAAAAGGTGGGTAAATGTGGCGAGTCTGGTTCGCGTGAACGGGGCTAGCCTTGATTTTCTCGCTTAGGTCTCAGTTGAATCGGGGTGCTTTCTTTGAAAACCTTTCCTGGTTAAGGTAGCTTCTTTTGTGTACCTAGTTAATGTAAGTGTTGTTTTCGGCTTGGTCTTTTACGATCCAGGTCGAGATTACATTTTCCTTAGTTTTTAAATCTTGTGTTTCATCTCATCTGGGTCAGAATTTATTTTCCCCAACCATATTTTTTTTTATCCTCCCCGCTCCTCCTAGAAAAAGCACTTACTGATTTTGTCAAAGACAGATTACAGCGACCTCTTTATTTTGTGGGTTGGTCGGGTCCAACTAACATCATGAATTTTGTATTTTAAATTTTGTTTGGGATTTTGTTTCATATCCCCATTTATTTGTCATTTCATAAATTATTTTTATATACTTTTTTGTATTTTATTGTATATAAATAAAAAATTATTTCATCCGGGTGTTCTTTTTAGGTGCCGTGAACGTATGGGGTATTTTGGTATATGAAGGATTGATCGTCGACGGATGGGTTCTTGCGGTGAATGAGAAATTGTAAAAGATGTTTGGGTTGTGAATCGGATTAGCTAGGTATAAGATAGTGTGGACCATCCTGAGCTTTTACCCCTCCTCAAACTGTCCTTTTGTTGTAATTATGTATTGCATAATAAAGGACGCCGCCACTCCCTATAGATGCATTGCAGTAAATCTCATGATAGAGTTTGGTGATTCCTAATCTTGTAGGATTCTTTTGCTCAGCAACACTGAGAAACTGTTTTATGCTGACCTTCGTCTAGTATCAGACATCAAGCATAAAGTCAGATTCGCAGAGTATTGCTGGAGAACTAAAGACGAGATGCTTAGACGTTTTTGTCGGAACCAATCTATGGAAGAACTAACAGTGGACAAGCCAGGAAGACATTTCCCCAAGTAGATTTTGGAAAACTGCTGAATATGAACACTAGAAGTAGATCGGACCAGACAAGTCATGGAATCCTTGCAAGCAGAATGAGAAAGGACAGTTATGTTCATGGTGATTTTCTAAACGTAGCTTAGATGTGGTACAATGCCAAAAGTATGGGACGTCCAGTGAGAATCGAACTCCTTATTCAGTCATAATTTATCTAACGAGACAAGTTTGCTTACACTACACTTGAAAAAATTCATTTGGTTCAGTATTTTCAAACAACTGTCGTAATTAATTGGCTCCGATTTAGAATTCACCATAGATTATAAATACGTGTTTAGTTGCATATGGTCTCCGTCATGGTTATGCACACTAAATATAGTTCTGTTATACTTCAGAATAACCAACCTCAATGGGTTATTTAATGCTAACAAGATTTTTAGTTTAGTTATGAATATGTATTGTTTGTAATGTCCGTTTATAATCATTGACGTATTTTGTAGAGATGTTTTTTAAGGGTTAGATATTAATTTTTCTTGAAAGAACAATATATTGATGTATTTGTACTATAAAAATCTATTTTTATACTTTCATGGCGTTTTAATCCCAGTTTGAGGGGTAACTATTTACACATTGCTGTTTTCAGGGTGATACCTGCTATTAAAACTTTATGAGAGGCCTACAGGGGCTCGACAATATTTTTCGGACACTTTGAAAGAAGTACTTCAAGGTGGTTACTAGTACCAAAAACTTGAGATTGTAAGTACGTAGTTGAGGAGTGAAAATCCACTACTAGTGTAATCATTTTTGTTAGTTTGGCTTTGATAATTTTAGTTTTTTGTGATTTTTGCGAAAACTTGCGCGACACTGTTTTTCGGACATGACAAAAAATCCTATTTTATTAAGAGCTAAGTTCATGTATATGCTGCTGTATGCAAATTTTCTGCTTGTACACTTAGCTGTCATCATTAGAATCAATTATCTGTTCTATTTTACTGGCAAATTAAGTTTAATGAGGTAAAATGCATTCAAAAGAAGTCGTTTGTTTGGCACAGAAGAAGCGGGATGATGGCCTCAGCATCAGAAGAATCGCCATGGATTTGAAGCTGTCAAAATCAACGGTCGAATACATGCTGAAGACAAACTCCGAGCGGAAAAAGAAGAGACGACGGAAAAGATCAATTGGCAAGAGGACTGAAAGGAGAATGAAGAGGACTGTGACACGGTTTTTGACATCTGGAGAAAAAGTTGCAGCAAGAAAAGTGAAGGAGAAATGTGAATTGGATGTAAACGCCCGAACAGTACAGAGAACGCTGCATAGGATTGGTTTGAAGTATGGAAAGGCTAAGAAAAAAAATTACACTAACAAAGAAACACAAAGGAGCAAGACTGGAGTGTGCTAAAAGGTGGTTAACAAAGCATGTTGACTTTAAGAAGGTTATATTTACTGATGAGAAGCGTTTCAAGTTTGATGGGCCCGATGGATGGTGTACTTGGTCGAGAAGGAGTGAGCCTGCTGTACTGAACAAACGACAGATGGGAGGAGGAGTTATGGTTTGGGGTATGATCTTTGCTAATGGAAATATATGGTTGGAGTGTCTGAAAGGACGACAGAAAACAGTTGCTGGACGAGAAAAAGCCCTACCAAGGATAAGAAGAGAGATAGGGAATGATTTCGTTCTGCAGCATCCATGTGTCAAAACTCATGAAAGAATGGATAGCTAAAGTGAATATGACTACTTTGGAATGACCTGAAAAAAGCCCAGATCTAAATTTAATAGAAAATGTTTGGGGAAATGCTTGTGCAACTTGTCTATGATGGACCTGAAATAACGAAAGAGGCTCAACTATGGGAACAGATACTAGGTGCCAAAAAACAACTAATAGAAACACGTAGAGATGTTATTGTGCATATGCTTGATCATTATGAAGAGAGATTGATAAAAGTTATTGAGAAGAAAGGTGATATTACAGGCTATTAACAGTAATCGATTTTCTTTATATGTTTATGCTATTCTATTTCGCCACTCTATGGTACTCGGAAAGTCGAATACTAAAGTGTCCTAAAAATATTGTCGGGCCCTTGTAGCTGCCGGATGTAGTTTATCGTCATACCCAGGACAATACAATCAGAGGCATACATAGGTGTAAATTTCCATTGACAAATAGTATTGATTTTCATGGTACCAATAACGAGCAAAATATCTGAAGGGAAAGGAATATTTCAATGTTAGCAGCATCGCTTACTAGATATAGCTTTCAAAATACATTGATAGTTTTCAACATTGTCATGAAGAGGACATGAGTGAGCTTTGTTCAATGGCATATCAACCTCTCGGTTATTTAAGGCCAAAAAGGTAGGGGTTTAAGTTTTTTTTTTTTTTTTAATGTTCGGTTATAGTGAGAGTTGAGTTGGATTTTGATGAAATTTTTTGTTTTAGAAATCTGAAGATGCCTTCTAGTTTTGTATTCAAAAATATATTGCTGGTAATATTTTTTTCCTTCAAAAATGTATATTTTTCTATAAAAGTACTTTTATAGTGTTTTGACCCCTAGTTTGGTTTTGCCCATAGCTGAGGCCCTAACAGGTGCTACCACTCCAATTCAGGGTGGACCTGGGAACAGCAATTAAAAAGATGCTTCCATGCTCCTCACGACCTCCCAATCAGAGGCCTTGCTGCCGGAGTCAGTTGTCATATCCAGGACCTATGAATTTGAAGTGAATGAGCAAGACACTAAGACGACAGACTGCCTTAGTTTCTATGCCTTAGTATAAACTATTAGAGTGGACTGAAACTTCATAAGCTGACTATGAAGGAGTAATACTAGATGTGAAGTTTTGCATTCATTAATTTTAACTTGACAGATTACCTGGGGGTAAAGAAAAAAAAATGCAGCCCTCTAACTGTTCAAAAATACTTTCAAATAATTAATAGCGACTTCTGTTGGGGGTGGGAGAGAATTTGGTATCGTGGTGATAAGTAAGTCAGTCAGTTAAGGGCCATACATGATACACGCTTGGGTGATCATGTCTCGAAAGAGATATGACTGACTGGGCAGAAGATTATTCCGCAGTAGGTTGCCATTGCTTTCTGCGGTAGACTGGTTGCCGACCAAGGCTATAGAACCCAATCTGTCCTGATTCCTGATATAACTGGAAGGAATGGGCGGATTAATACCTTTCCCCAAGGGTATTTGCGCGTAAGTGAATGCAATGAATTCGGCTGGAGTACGCGCAGAAAAAATGGCTCATCCTTGAAGACAGACTGACAGTTGCTACATCAGAATGACACTCCAGCATTATAAAAAAGAAAGAAAAAAAAAGTGGGCAGCTGAAATTAGGACGAAAAGGGAAGAGTCTTGAATATGACCCAAGGTCTGGACGTTCTGCAACTACCACCAGCGAGGAAAACATTGACCGTTTTTACCACACAGTGATGACAGGTGACTGACATGTTCAAATATCGAATGTTATTAGCATTTCCCGTGAGAATAGAGAAAATTCGGCGCAATGATTTCATTTTGTTTAGCCGCATATTAGCCTCTATGGCTTATTTCTAAAATCTATATTTTAAACGCAATTTTAGACTTTCAAAGACATGCGCCGGTATTTTTACTATAAAATATGTTTTGTACCTTTTTGTTTTTGGTGGGCGAGGACATTAATTGCGCATAGTTGAAACCCTATAAGAGCTCCCACCCCGGGAATTAAGGTCTTCAATCCCCCCTCTCCCCGATCAGAGGGCTTTGCTGCCGAATGTAGATAATCGTCATACGCAGGAGTGAAAGTGATATTAAAATAAAGCAAACCGTTTTTGAGATTGTACTGGGAAAGTTGCAATTAGAAATAGGACTAAGTTTATAGTTTCAAATGTCGGGTCCCTTCAAGGATGTAAGCAATTAGGGTGATCTCCACAGAAAATTTCATTTTGGAGCAGATGGAGTATTACAACTTACATTGAGCAAATGACCACCAATCTGACTGAAGTTAAAACGTTTTGTTTTAACCGTTACACGGCTTCAAATTAGATCCGAAAATCAAAATCTGTCTACGGGATGTTAGCGGTACGAAAGCAAAATTAAAATCCCCGCCTGCACGTGAGCTCCGAGCATCGCATCTGATTCATAAAGTCCAGCACAAAAAAAAAATATCAGACCAAAAAAAAAAAAAGAAATTACTTAGTAGTCACTAAGTAGTCCTAAAGCTCATTAGTTTCCAGACAAGTACACAGGCTCGCTTCCTTCAACAAGATTTCACCTCGATCTTTCATACCTAGCAATATATATATTTTTTGTATCACCTTACTAACGGTCATTGGCTTTTGTATGTTCTCTTGCAAGCATATATGGGGCAGATAATTAAAATTTTGTCGCTGTATCACATCAATTAAATGAAAAAGTGACAATTTCACAAAGACATTTCAAAGCTTACGTAGTAAATTCTTAAACTATTTCCCTTTTTCTAAGGAACTTTCAGTCCTGTCAGCGGTAAACGGTGACATACCTTTGTTGCCCTTTGAAAAAGGGTGGGAGTCATTTCCAGGGCCGCATTATGACTGAAGCGTCTCGACTAATAAAATAGTGCGCCTCCAACCAAACGGAGCCACCGTCTAACTCATCCGCACCAGTTTTAAGATTTTCATTAGTTATATTTTAACGACATAGCTTTAAGTAAATTCTTTAAATAGAAAGTTTGTCAATGACTATTTAAGAAATACTATTTCACTATTTACTGCAAACAAAACTAATACATTTAAAACAACCGTAATGGAAAAGTTACCATTACCAATCAAGCTTGAGGCATAGTCTGCAACTTAAAGGATAATCCGACCGTGACTATTACAATGACCAAAAGCTGTACGCCAGTCACTTGATTTGCTTAGTTCAGGATCGACAAACCAGTTGAATACTGTAAGCGAGATCGGTTATTTAACACCTCTCATTATAGGGCGGATGGGACACAAGATCAATTAAAGTGGAGTTTTCAGAGCCCGTAAGCTCAGCCAAAAATATCCCATAGACTCTGCTCAAGGCCGGGTCGGGCTCTTGTCGATTTACCCAAGACGAGACGCTACCCTTCGGCAGAGCCTCGTTTGGGTTCCTCTCCGCTCGACAAAGTAAACGAATCAATGAAGATCCGATCTTACTGTACGCTGGATCCTGTCAAGGCCAAATTTTTTTGCGTGTGAAGGGGAGATGCTTTGACTGACCATTGTTATGTCTAGACGGGTTGAAAAAACTTATTTCATACAAAGGACTAGAGATTCAAGACTGACGATACTGACTGCGATCTCTGGAGGACAATAGAGTCTTATAAAGTGAAAAAAAAATTATCCTCGAAATCTTGATTAGCAGCTATGAGCGTTATACAAACTTTATAAAGCTAACAAATCCAAATCTACCATGAGCCACATTTGTGTCGAGTGGGGACTAAAAATCATCTCTCACTTGCGTCTGTCTTCGAGAACAAGTTACAGGTGGAAAAATAAAATGTGCAGATGCCCGGTCCCAGGGAACAGTGTCCGCAGCCGCGCCACCCCATTGCAGCAGAGGAGTGGACCAGGTGCTCGACACCGGGGCCAACTCAACCGGCGGTTGAGGGGACTGGGGAATTTTAGTTCCTTCGCCCGTCTATAGGCGGTCGGGCGACCCACGTTAAAAAAGACCTTGTGTCACATCTCACTCCAGTGGGGGAGTAAGGTAAATATCTACTTTGCCATGAGACAGTATGGAATGGTGGTGGTGGGTGGGGGCGATCTGAGGGGATCACACGCCTTCACTTGATTGATGTTATTACTTGCAGTACAAGTAAAGAGACGAAATGAAAACTCAATTTCCATCGGGCGACTTATGAAACCTGTGCAACAGTTAGAATAAAATGACAAGGGAAAATTTCAAAGCATCAATTTCGTGTTTATAACGCTAAGTTCACTCGACTTGTGGAATCAGTTCAGATAGTATCGGAATAGCTTAAAAACCAAGCACCAAACCAAGTAATTCCAGTGGATGTCTGTGCTGAACGGAATGGTGGGGATGGGGCGATAGAATACACCTGTAAACGAAAGGTTAGCAAGCTAATCTTGCAAGCCATTGCTAGAGAGTGATCATTTAGATATTAAAAATAAATATGGGCAGTTTTAAGCGATAGCTGAAAGGCTAAAACCAATTATACACAACTGTACAATGGAAGGGAAACCTTTTGCTTGAAGAATTACACCAACGTAACTTGTAGTCTTCGAAATATAGTAAAATTCAAAATAGTCATACACAGATTTTGTATAAAAGTTTGGAATTTTCAAGTCGTAGAATTCAATGGAACGTTGGGAGTTGATTCGCAGTTTCTCAGTACGTATAGCCAACATAGGTCGGGGCTAATGTTGAGAGGGCGAAGTACTTTACTGTTGTTGCTAAGAATAGGTGCGATTAACTACTTGCTGGCTTTTTGAAAGAAAAAAAGCGCGAATTGTGTTTTCGCACGAGTCACGCTAGAACGCCGCTCATAATTGGTTCGGTTTGTTTTACAGCATATCAACCTCAATAGCAAAAAAGATTGTTAAGGTATGGTTCGTATGAATAGAATATGTATTTGTAAGAAATCAGTTTGTAGATTAAATTACATTGACGTTTTCTGTAGAGTATTTTTGTTGAAGACAAAAAATGTATTGCTGGTATTTTACTATACAAATTCTTTCATAGCGTTTTCAGGGTTAACTATTTGCCCATAGCTGGGACCCTAAAAGGTGCTACTACCCCGGGTAAGGGTAAGCCTTGAAACAGTAATTAAGGCGTGGTTTCATACTCAAAAAAGATTAACTCCGATCAGTTTTTGCTGCCGAATGTAGTTATATTCAGGACGATAATCTTTCTTGATCCATTTTGTTCCCAGATAAAGATATCCAGTTTGATACTACTTTTATCTTTAGTAAATATAGACGTGGTCGACGTTAATCCAACACTCGCATTTGGATTCCTGTAACGGAATTGGTGAGTTGAGGTTTTAGTGACATATGCTATGGGTTATTTAATGCTGAAACCTATTTAACACGATTGTACGCTTTCAGGGCAGCAGCGTGCAGAGAGAGGGGAGGGGTAAGTGGTTTGGCGTAAACAGGTATCCGGTCGAAATAAAAGTTTACTTTATATTTAGTTTGAATAAATTGTTTGTTTTTTTTTTTTGTACGTTTTATGTTTTTATTTCTTCCTTTCTCAGAATTAGACCCCCCACTCTAGCCGGGTCTTCGGAGGCCTACGTCGCGGTTTCAGAGTAACAATGTTTTATGTGTAATGAAAATTTTGCAGTTTGCTCTTCAAAATGCAAATGGCTAGCGTAATGACTGCATCAATTGAAAGTTTTTAGTTGACAAGATTTGCAGAATAGCTTGTCTGAAGCAGCAGCACATTGTGTACAGAGCTTACTAGGCTTGGTATTGGAACAAGACCACAAATATGGCGCATTCAAAGACGATCAAACTCTGGATAATTGAATCAAGCCAACTATAGCTAGTCAAGGCGTCTACACGCTTTTTGTCAATCGTCATTTTAACCCAGTGTCCTCATTTGAGAACAGCATAAAATAAATTAACAACCTAAAAAATAATGGGTATAAGTTATATATAGGTAGCGAGGACATATTGATTCATCAATACAATTACCTTCCAAATATTGCCCGGTTGGAAGTGAATTTAATGTTCTAAAACATGAGGACACTGGGTTAATACGGTAGAGTAAGCCTGTCGGACGTCGAGATGTCGACTATTTGCGGGGGAGGGGCATTCAAGGGAATTACACTAATGGAACCGTATGCTGTAATAGTTACGAGGCGGTTTAAAGAGACGGCAAATAAAGCAGTCTCGTGCCGTGGCAGGGAAATTTTCGAGGAGTTTATGCTGAAACGCTTGAACTTGCCCCATCAGCTAAATTGTAGCTTAGGTTCACATCCTCGAGTAAACCGAGATTAAATGTTGTAGTTTGACACTAAATTATAGATTATGGCAGTAATACCGCCTCTCACATTGCTAATTCATTCGTGGCAATAAAGGTCGAGCTAATGTGGAAGTTATTTCTGCGACAGCCTGTATGCTTAAGCAATTGAATATTGGCAGGTTTGTTTCTTGGGGAAAAGGTATCAGGTGAAAATCGTGCACAAGAAAAGAGTGCACCCACGCCCAGAGAATGATTCACCAGCAAGAAACGACGTTACGTGAGAACCGAAAAATTCACGTTTTCAGTAACCAATTTCAGGGTTTGACTTACCAACTGAAGCCAAGAAGGCATATGAAATTCGAGGGGAAAAATAGTTTATCCGATACGGACTGGGGGAACAAAAAGAATCGTTTTAAATCAGTTCATTCACTGCATCGCAGTGGTTCCTGTGATTAAATAGTTGTAAAGGAACTGGATAAGTTCTGTTTGCTTATTTATCTACGGGTGATATTACCCCACCCGTTCTACTAGGAAGGAAGCAAGTATCTAAACATATCAAAGTGGAAAAAAAAGTAAAAATTCACTTCATAATTTCGGCAAAAAATAAGAGAAAGAGAGAGGGTGGGAAAAAAGTCTTAACAGAAACTGAAGAATTTCAGATTGTAGGAAGCACTAGTTTGTGTATAAACTAGTTAGGAAAGGGTTAGATGTCTAGTACTATCAATAATTAGACAAAGACACTTACAAATTAATGTAAGGCGATTTTTACTAAGCATAGCTTAAATGTGGCACAAGATTAGAAGTATGGAGGACTCAGTGAGGATTTAATACGCTGCTTATCAATTCGTCTAGCAAGACAATCTTCCTAATTATTACACTAGGCGATTTACTAAGCGTAGCTTAAATCTGGCACAAGATTAGAAGTATGGAGGACTCAGTGGGGATTTAATACGCTGCTCATAAATTCGTCTAGCAAAACAAGTTTCCTAATGATTAGACTAGGTCAAAATACACTCGTTAAATAACCGAACATTCGTTTTTTTTTTTTTTTTTTTTTTTTACAGAACGTGCTGTTTCTTTGAAGATGAACTTCCGGTGAGATTAATTTTCGTGGCTGGGCATTATGTCGACTATGAAGCTGAACCAGTCAGTAAACGGACGGAATAGAAAAATTGGAAGTGTTAGCTTAGCTGCCATTGTTGCAATGTAAATACCAACAAACCAGTGTTTTACGCTAGCTACTCTCACCAAAGATTAACTTAAGAACCAGTCAAATAATGGAAGGGAAAAGTATTTGCTAAAGTCAAGTCTCGTTTACTCAAACTATAACTAAAAACTAAAAAGTAAGAATTTAGTTTTAACTTTCACGAATGCATAGATGTGCAAAGAAGGGAAGTTTCAAGACAGCAAGCGGAGGTCGTAACGACCAAGGGACGAATTGAAATATGGAACTAGATTTGTAGGGATCAGAAAAGCTTCCGTTATAGCTCGAGAAATTATGCCCCCGTTCAGAGGATGAACACTACCATCTTATTTGGACTAAGAATGGGTACTAAGCTAGCATTAAAAAAATACG
This sequence comes from Ascarosepion bandense, assembly GCA_037127315.1. Lineage (NCBI taxonomy): Eukaryota > Metazoa > Mollusca > Cephalopoda > Sepiida > Sepiidae > Ascarosepion > Ascarosepion bandense. The sequence goes on from JBBBDQ010001648.1 coordinate 2,084,672, forward strand.
GATACTAATATAAAGAACTTAGTTGGGTGGGTGGGGGCGAACTTAGCTAAACCAATCCCAACGGTTCTTTCTTTAGCACTGTAACCGCAAATGGTGATTTTTCGACGCACAGCTTAAAGCGGTGGACGCCGGTATGAGGCAGGTAACCTCAAATGCGTAATGGAGAGTTTGTGTTATGCTTTTTATTGAGTTGAAAAATATTACATCCGGGAACCTTATAGGATTTTCTGTGGAGCTTTATCATTATCCGAGCAGGTAGAACAAAGTAGAATTACATACGGGTGTTCAAAAAAAAAAAAAAAATTACGTTCTCAAGAAATTTTGTTAAACTTGGATTTTCGTGCCAGCGAATAAAAGAAGAGTTAAAAAGTCGGTTTTTCGATTGACAATGTTATTTTTTTTTTTATTACCATTCACTCCTTGGTAATGCTTGAGGTACCTCGGCGCGGTGTAATGGTTAGCAAACCTAGAACCTATTACAAGTGGGTTCGATCCTCACTGGGCACACCATACTTTTGGCCTTGTGCCACTTCCAAGGTGATCTTAGAAAATAATCATACTTTTGGGCACCTCGAGGTGGTGTAATGATTAGCAATCTTATATCGCTAGAATTATTCCAATTGAGTAGTGAGTTCGATCCTCACTGGGTGTCCCATACTTTCGGCCTTATGCCATATCTAAGCTGCGCTTAAAAACATTACCACTCCTCAGTAATGCTTATTGTTTTTTTGTTTTTTTTAATAAATACAAATAAAAAACAGCTATGGTTTTTATTTGTATTTGATTATTGTAATAATCCGTGTTCTCTCAAGAAGGCTCCTTGTCTTGAATCTCAATTAGGGCTGAAGTTCTCTTCAAACCTCAAGTGGGACTCGTATCATTGCTATGCTGGAAAATGGTCAATTCATTGTACCGCTCCTGTAAAGATCTGACCCCGATTGTTATATTCTCTTTTTACAAGAGCCGGACGAGATCAAAAAATAGAGCATTGCTGTCATACATGGCCTAGAGCCGAAGGTTGAAGCGTATTTGTTTAAACCGTTGATCATGTCTGATGAAGTAGTCTCTCCCAGAAACTGTAACTAAGGTCCGCCCAGCGTGATTGTTTTTTTTTTTTTTTTTTTTTTAATCATATCACCCCAAGCAAGGCGATAACGCCACTGATGCGCAGGGGGCTACGTAAGGGTAAAAAGAATGGAAAAGAGAAAGCCGGAAACCACATCCTAAACAGGAAACAAGGGATGAGCCTCTTCACCTGTTCAATAGACGTGGGTGAAGTGTGAACCATTTTTTTGGATTGTTGAAGAAAAATGTGCTTGAGTAGCTCTCTACAGCAGAGATTAGCTAGCCAACCAAAAAAAAAAAACATGCTCGGATATGAATGCATACATACATACATACATACATACATACATACATACATAGGCACCGCGAGGTGGTGTAATGGTTAGTGAATTCGATCCTCACTGGGTGTCTCATATTTTCAGCCTTGTATTACATCTACGCTTAGAAAATCACCACATTTGAAATTAGATACACATATGGGCACCTCGATGTAATGGTGTAATGGTTAGCAAGCTTTCACTCTAGAATCATTACAACTGAGTAGTGAGTTCGATCCTCAATGGGTCTCCCATACTTTCGGCCTTATGCCACTTCTAAGCGGCGCTTAAAAAATCGCCACATACATAAACATATTATAAGTATTGTAACATGAAGCCCCCCTTAATGTAGGTAAAAAAAAACGTCCAAAATGAATACTTAATAATACTTTTTTGTTTGCCATTTTCTATTTGTTTCTCTTTTTTTATTATTATTTAACTCCAAGTAAAGCGACAACGCCACCAAGAGGCAAAATGGCTACTGGAAGTGAAAGAGAAGCAGATGACTTTTGAAGAAACCGGAAATCCATTCCTAAATAGGAAACAAGTGATAAACCTCTATTCATGTTCGAAAGATAACGGAAGCGGGGGAGTGTACACCAGACAATAGGCAAACCTATCTGCTCCTATTAATTTTTTTTGCTATTTTCTTTTTTTTATGAGAAATTATGGATAAATTAGAATCACTGTTATCAGTTAGACTTAGTAGTCTATTCTGTAAAACAGCTATTACAGAAAGACAGACAGCAATAAAAAAAAAAGGCACATGAATTCGAGAATCACCAGAATATTATTTCTGACCCTCACATACTAACGATCGTAGAATGACGATCTGTGAGTTACAATAAAAGCGATTAAGAAAGAAATATTCACAAATTTACGATTCACAACGTTTCATCAAAGCATTTCGTATAATTTGAAAGTATGTGAATATTTACTAAACGTGGTACAAGGCTATATTAGCAGGAGCACTTGTGAGGTTCGGATTCCCCTATGTCGAGACTGGACAGTACCTAGATAGGTGATCGCTTAGGAATGCCAGGCGCTGTAAGCTGGGATGTGTAGATGGTGTAACATAATGGCTCGGAATTGAAATCAGAGAGCCAAGTTCAAATTTCAGTTGGGTTCGTTATATTCACGTACGCACAAATGCCCTTGAGAATCCACCTCTTCTTCTCACCAGCAATAAGTTTATTAGTAATTGTATCATTAAATCATTATCTGCCCCCCAAACACCCCTAACATTTTTTATCATCTAAAAATATTTTCTGGCTTTAAATAACCTGCAAAATGCTCATTATCAAGGACAGAACGTATGTAAATAAAAATGTGAACATTGAAGTCAACTCAGCCTCACCAAACCATTGCGTCTAGCAAATCGTGACTTTCCCCAAAAATATTATTACAAAATTGAGTGCAACAGACTTGCCCTGGATTTGACCTCCGCTCAGGGATTCTGTTACATTAAATTTATATATATATATATATATATATATATATATATATATATATACTAGCAGTATAGCCCGGCGTTGCTGGGGTGTAATGAAAGCTTTAAAACTAATCCATGGTTCTGGAGCTCAGACTCTTTGGACGTTGACACGAAAGACTAAAAATCAATAGTTGTTTCCAGTTAAAGCGAAACCGTAGACTGAAAGAAAAATAAATGGATGTAAGTCAAATTTTGATTTCCTGGTATCAATATCAAATAAGGTTTTTTTCGTCGTAAACTGAATTTTGAAGGCTAAATAAGTCCTCTGAGTAAATGGTATCATGGCTGAGACTAAGAACTACAATTATACCTACTTAGAGCCAAACCCGAAGCAAAAACTAAAATAAAAAGGCTGAAAAAATACAGACATATAGGCAGATAAACAGACACACACACACAAACATCTTGCCTTTCATATATATAAATATTATCGATTTTCTGCACGATTGTAAGAACTGCAACCTTGAAACTTCTGAATATTGTTTCTTATGTCTTTTTCTATGAGTGTATCAAATTTGATTAAAATCGGACCACTCCTTCTATAACCCGATTATTTCGATTATCGATTTTCCATATTTATCGGGGGTACCTCGACACAAAACCTAGCGAAGAACACTCGTAGACGCTTATAGTACAACTGTGTAAATTTTCAAGAAAATCGGTTCAGCCGTTTCGAAGTCTATAGGTAACGGACACACACACATACACACACAAAGTTCCATTTAGAAATAAGTATATATATATATATATATATATATATATATATATATATATAGTGTATCGAGGCAGCAAATAATTTTCTAAACATATAAGAGACAATGAATGTATATTATGTTTAATCATGAGCCGTTCTAATTCTCTACAAAAAACCAATGTAGTGTACCAATTTACATGCCCATTCAGAGATTGCATTTCTGATACTAATAAAAAACCTTGTACATATATTGGTTTTATTGCAACCACACTCTCCCGTAGACTTACATGTCATCTTTCTGATCAGAGTACAATTAAACAACATTTCTTTGAAAAACATAAACATGTAGGTAATATCAGACAGATTTTGGTCAACAAATGGTGATCCTTACTCATACACACAGTAAGAGAAACCTTCAGATATTGGAGGCCATGTACATCAAATCTAAACAACCAACACTCAATAAAATCACCTTTAAATCCGGACATAACACGTTACATTGCGTTTGATTACATGGTTTTATTGTCATTTCGCGGTATCACGCGGTGTGACGTCATAGAACCGCATTGCAAATTTGAGAATTGCGTTTGTTATTTTTGGTAACTATTGCTGTTGCCTAGCGGAGTTTTATGTCAACACAAAATAAAATCGTCGGTAGTGGATGTTATTGTATTACCGCCTAAATAACCTCTCTGAAGATGGCTCATGTGAGCCGAAAGCTTACAAGCAAATTAATAAAAAAATTATCCAAATGTTGGAGAATTTTTGTCTTTATTTTCAACTGAAATTAAAGCCAAAACACGACGTTTAGAACGGCTAATGATTAAGCATAATAGACATTCATTGTCTCTTATATATATATATATATATATATATATATATATATATATATATATATATATATAATGTGAAGAAAGGACAATAAGGAATTTACTATTCCTTAACATTTATTTTTAATCTTAGAGTGCTCAATACTAAGTAATATAATTAATTTAACATTTTCGTGACACAGAATTTCCCATGTTTTGGAATCATATATTTACTATGACTCCATCTTCAAGCGGTCATTTTTGGGGTGACTAACGAAAATTTTTTTTCCAAAGGTGAGGTGTTTTTAACTTCCAAGGTATAAATAGCTTCTGGTTAGGTTCCCAAATTACAAGGTCATGTATTTATTTTCTTACGTGCCTGTGCTAAAAGGGTATCAAGTTTTTGCTATTTCCTCTTTTTTTATGTACGACTATTACTAATCCAGAATTTTCACCAACAGCATTCACTCCTACCTAAGGAAACAAAGAAAAACTGAAGCCGACCCGAGACAAAGAAAAGATATAAAAACCCATCAAAGGGATTTCTTAGGCAGTCGACCAGCAAACCAGCCACGATTCACAACGCTTTTCGATAGCAGCCTCTAATGGCACCCGCCAAAGACTCTTGCCACAGTAATTCACAACTCACCCTCCCTCTCCCTATCGTACGTCGCCACAGACGACTTTTCATGGCTCTATTTTCTCTTTCTTTCAACGCGAGACATTCCTACCGATTTACCACTTGTATTTCTTGTCAATACAATTGAATTTATTATTTGGGTCTCTTGGGGAATTTTTTCTCCTCTCTTTCTGAACATTTCCTATTTTTCATCTCTAAATTTTAAATTTCCTTCCGACATATTTGCCTAATTCTGTCGAACGAAAGGTTTGCCTTGGGTTTTCCATTTTTTTTTTAAGCGCATCTTTTGATCTTTTTAAAATTTTGTTTTCTGTTTCAATTGTTTTAAAGCGATATCATTAAACTATTTGTTTTTATAGTTTGACATATTTCACCTTGGCCCTCCTCCTTAAGTATAAATTATTTATTTTCTAAACCTCCGCCGTTTCTTCTTTGTTCTGCCAGCACACACACACACACACACACACACACACACACACACACACACACACACACACACACTATATCTAAACTTATTTATACATGGAACTTTGTTTGTGTGTGTGCGTCCGTTACCTATAGACTTCGAAACGGCTGAACCGATTTTCTTAAAAAATTACACAGTTGTACTATAAGCAACTGCGAGTGTTCATGGCTAGGTTTTGAGATGTTTTTCAATTTTTTAATTTTTCGGCCATTTTTGAGCAATCGATAGATTTGTAAACAAAAGCTAATTTTAGGTTTTAAAACTCTTGCAAAGTAATATATACATTATTTTTGGAAAATTAGCAAATTTAATGTTATATTAATCTGATTTACACAAGTATTACTTATTCATAGCATGAAATTTAGAATAAAACTATTTTTAAGCACAGAGTTGACCTTTCTAACCTATCCAACGTAATTGAAATGTGTTGACAGATCGAGATAATGTACGCATATGGCGATCACAAGTGACATAATTGTATAATTTTCCGGCAAAGGGGAGTAACCCTGAAATACGTGACCTTTTAATTTACACATAGAAAAAATATACGTACCAAAAATAAAAATTCAAATACACACCGACAAAAAAAAAATTAAAAATTATTTAAAAAATACGATGACTAAATGATTTGTATGAAATTTTCAATTTTCGATTAGAAAATATCATCTTCATTAAGTAACTTGCCAGCCTAACGTCTATAATAATTGGAAATATTAAAAAATATTTTTGAAACTTTATAAAATTATTATAATTAAAAAAATAGAAATAAAAACAATTTTTTAAAATTTCATTATTAATCAATTTTTTTTCTTAATGTCTGACATTTATATTATTTATTAAAGCAATTAAAAGCTTGTCTAAATAATGTCATAATTTTATTGCATTTTTGTATTTTACTATTCGGAGCAGATTTTCGGTAAACGGGGTTAAATGCTTTTAAAAAATAATACATGATTTACATTCCCAAAGGGTGCTGCGTTTAACTAATAAAACCATTTATTTTTTTTTTTTTTTTGTCTACAGAATTTAATTTTTTGAAACTTCATGAATTTTCGTTAAGGGGTGGGGTAACAGATGTAAAAAGAATATTTTTTACCAATATTTTTTTTTTAATAATGATTTTAAAAACAATTTCATTCATCTGTAAATAATTCCTGAAAGTTTAATTAAATTCCGACAATTATTTGATTTTTGCGAAATTTCTAAATTAATGTGTTTGTCACCGGAAAGAAAGTGAGTTTACGTTTTCCATTGTAAATTCTCGTAACGATTTGGTTACCAGCAGACGATAATCAAAACAAGATTTTTTTACCAAAATTTCAAACATGTTAGAAAGGATTAAAAAATAATTTAATACTTCGATCTTTCCTCTTAATAACAGCATAAACATTTTGATGGAAAAAAATTTCTTTTTATTAAGTTTGGGACCTTTTTTTTAATGCTGTTTTTTCAGCAATTCTGGGAGTTAAACTATGTACTAGTGGCGGTACCACCTTGCTTGGTGTTAAATGATTTTAAAAAAGAGAAACGGAATAAAATACCACATAAAATGATAATGCTAATCCAGTTATACAAATTCCTATAATCACACGTAATTAAATTAGAGAATTATATCAAATCAAGCATTTTACACTTGTGTGGAAACTGCAAAAATAAAAAAAAAGGTCATCAATTTTGTAAATTATTTTTGTTTTTATTTTGAACAAATTCTTATATTGTGCTTCACGGTGAGATGTTTCTGTAAGTTTTTATTACTAAATGTTACTTCAGTTAATTGTATAATTGTTTTAAAACAATGTATGTTTGTCCATTTTAATTACATTATCGTCTTACAAGTAAAAAAAGCGTCAAATAGTTGCGTGAAATTTCATCCAAGGGGAATAACTTTGTCTTGTCTTCATATTTCACTATTGAATTGATTTTTCTCGTTTGTTTCCGTTTTTTTTTTTTTTTTTTTTTTTGAGGTGGGTGGTAATTTTACATTCACAACGTAAATATTTTTTCAATAATAAATAAATCTGACGCTTTTCAACAACTAAAGTGGAAATTATTTAATATTTATTTATTTTTCTTGTCACCAAGGAGAGATTTTATTCTGCCAAATTTATCCCCCTTGTAAACGGTCATGGGGACCTTATTGCGCGACTAGTACACTTAGAGCCGAACGATTGACCCAATTTCCTTTTTTTTTTTAATTGGGACAGGCTGAACCAGGAAAATATATAAAACAAGGAAAAGCAAACTCACAATAAGAGTATAACATCATCTCAGACGCAGACCCCTTATTCCAAAAATATTCTGCTATCTGTAGAACGAAGATCACAGATATCACCTATGTCTAAAGTCCCTAAACACTTAAGTGCATCACCAAAGAGAATGGAAACGATTAAGCAAAAGATGGAAGTTTCTACTGAAAATCGTTTTGAAAATTTGGAAGAGATGGAAGTAGAGAGCCAAAAGCCATAGACAGCTAAAACTTTTAAACTAAAACAAACCAAAAACGAATATTATATAAATAAATGAGTATTCGGTCAGTCAGTACACGCTTGGGCGATCATGTCTTGAAAGAGACATGACTGACTGGGCAGAAGATTATCCCGCAGTAGGTTGCCATTGTTTTCTGTGGTAGATTGGTTGCCAGCCAAGGCTATAGAACCAAATCTGTCCTGTTATTTAACTTAACCCATAACTGGAGGAAAGAGACAGATTAATACCTTTCCCAAAGGTATTTGTGCGTAAGTGAATGCAACGAATTCAACTGGAATTCGAACTCGGCTCCCCTATTTTTCATTTCAAATTGATATCTACTGTACCAACTGCGCTTCAATTTGTAAAGTTAAAGTACCAAATAGGAAATCACATCAGAACAATTATTATGAAAATATTTCATCACGCACACACACACAATATATATATATATAGCGTATTTGGGCAACAATCTCTCTTTTATACAGGTTTCATTAAAAATGACAGACAAGGTATTATCATTAAGTTTTTTATATAATTTTGCATATAGAGTCTTGTGTATGTTAAGTTCCGAACACAGTCAGCACATTGTTACCGTGTTCATAATTGATGTTATTCAGTGCAGGATTTCTCTTTTTTATTAGTAATGCTTCCATAATTTTTAATCTCGTTAAAATTGTTGTGAATGATGCTATTATATATGTATAATCAACGAGGATATATATATATATTTTTTTTTTTTAATCGTTTCACCCCAAGCAAGGCATTCCACTGCCACTGTTGCGCTTGGGGCTACATAGGGGAAGGTAAATAGAAAGAGTGGTTAGATATAGGAAATGTCAGAAGGGGGTGATAGATAGTTGGGTGGGTGGGAAGAGTGTTTGAAAGAATGGAAGCTAGTTATTGTGTTAGGAGGTGTCTATTGACCTTACATTTAAACTCCTGGAGATTGTAGCCGTCGGGGAAGCAGTCATGTGGAAGGGAATTCCACAGTCGGGAAGTACGAGAAAAAAACTGTTGGAGTAGAAGTTGCGGTTGCATTTTATCGGTTTCACTGTAAAAGGGTGGGATCTAGTTGCTAATCTAGTATCTCGTGCAAATTCGAACCTAGGGGGCATCAGTGATCTAAGTTCATCGGAGCAGAAGCCATGGAAGTATTTATAGAAGAGACACAGGGAAGCCACGTCGCGCCGGTGAGAGAGAGAGACTGCAGGCAGTCTGCCAAGTCAGTATCGATCACATTACAGACTCTCCGCTGTACCTTGTCGAGAAGCCCAAGGAGAATAGCAAGGGCACCCGACCAGATATGGCAACAGTATTCAATGTATGGGCGGATGGTAGATTTATAAATGTGCAGAATAGATTCAGACGGAAAAAACCTCCGGGCCCTGCACAGAGAACCGATTTTCATAGCAGCGGATTTAGCAATGGATTCGATATAGTCATTAGTGTGAGACCAAGGAGGCGTAATGTTTTACTCTCTGGGAGGCAAGCCTGGTCCATGCTAATGGGATGTAGGTACGGTTGTCTATGATGGTTGATAGTAGCTTCGTTTTAGAAGCATTAAAATTTACGAGCCATTTCTTACCCCAGTCTACTACGGATTGGAGGTCCTTTCCAAGCTCGGCTGAAAGGTTAGCTTTGTCGCCCACACCAGATTTTTGATCGAAGCGAGAGTAAACTGTGGTGTCATCGGCGTACATACTTACTTGGGATATTATGGTATCGGGGAGATCAAAATTTCTACATGAATATTTATAAGTAAAACAAAATTAATTTTTGATAATGGCTAAAAGTATAGCTGAAAGCGCTCGAAAGTACAAAAGCTTTGGACGATTCTTTAATAAATTGAGTTCCAAAAAGAAAAAAATTATACGAAAATATGAAAAATTATATAAAAAACTTAATGATAATAACTTGTCTATCATTTTAATGAAACCTATGAATATATATATATATATATATATATAATGGCTAGCTGCTTGTATCTCAGTATGCCTGTCTGCTAGTGTGGCTAGCCAATTATTGCTGCGGATATCTGTCTGCTCCAGTGTATTTATGTTTGTTTAACCCCCACAGAGCTCACCTGTGGTTTATACTGCAATTAGGGGTGTTAGATTTTAAATGTTAAGTACCCCCTCTTTCACCTTGTGGATGTGCGTTGTGGCACAGTGGATATTGACTCGGAACGACAAATCGGGGGTGCCGAGTTTGAATTCCAGTTGAATTCGTTGCATTCACTTACGAAAAAGGTATTAATTGGGAAAGGTATTAATCCGTCATTTCCCTCCAGTTATGGGCTAAATAATAGGACAGATTGGGTTCTATAGCCTTGGCTGGCAACCACTCTACCGCAAAAACCATGGCAGCCTACTGCAAGATAATCTTCAGCCCAGTCAGTCATGTCTATTTCGAGACATCATTGCCAAAAGCGTGTATCACGTATGGCACTTAACTGACATTCGCCTAAAAATGGGTTAAATAGTTTCAGCATCATCACTTAGCAGGTTCTAAGTAAACAAAAAAGGTATGAAATTTATTAATTATTAAATCTAGAAAGTGGCCCCAAACATATTCCTATACTTTGTGTGTGTGTGTGTGTGTGTGTGGTTGGAATGTCCGCTTTCCGACCATGAGGCTTGGGTTCGAATCTCACCATGGTTGACTTGTCAAGAAGGTGATTTCTTGGTGTTATCTGCCTGCGTTCAGCACTTTTGAAAAGTGCTTTTAAATCACACAACAGGTTAGCCCAAGACATGTCAGTTAAATTGGGTAGACAGAATTTTTTGTCAATAATTTTACACCCAGAAACTCTAACATCTTTACATTTGAAAAAATTCAAATTTTTCTCAAACTTATAGCTATTTCAACGCTTTGATTTAACAATCGTATCTTCAGCGAAACGAAGACATCATGGCAAAATTCAATTAGTTGTTTGTGTGTGTGTAAAAAACGGAAGTAGTGAAATAGAAAAGGAAAAGGGAAAAAGAAAAAAGAAAAAGGGGAGAAAAGGAAAGGAAAAAAACCTGTCAGTTTGACTTACGGAATAGAAAAAGTGCCAATTGGTGGCGAAATTTACAATAGATACATTAAAATAAATCAAAGATTATATATATATATAATCTTTGATTTATATATATATTATTCATACAGTTTGTGTAGATATATGGGTGTTTTGTGCGTATGTGTCAGAGAAAAAGAATTCGAAAAGAAAGGCTACCAACAAATGGCAGACAGAGGAGAAAAAAAGAGAAAAATAGATTCCATTCTTTATTTAATTTTATTGCTAAATTTTATATCTTGACAAAACTGCGTACACTTGTTGAAGCTTATTGACGTACGAATGACAAAATTTAATTTGCAAAGAGAATAGTCAAATAAAAACCAAAAATTTGCTTCTGAAATAAAATGATGTAATTTTCTGCAATGTCTGCAGATTTGGTGGTTTTGAAGTTCAAATGACAGACCAATTATTTAATGTGAAATCGAAGGTACATGATACAAATTGACATATCAGTCTAATAACGACAAAAAAAAAAGAAGGAAAATAATCTCTGAAGTTACCCATTTTCGGCTCTCAAAAAGACTTCTTCAGACTACTAATGTCTTTATCAATGGAGTTTTCTATATGTAGGTAGGAAAGAAGTTCAATGGAAATTTGAACGAGTTCAGATAGGGTTTTACCATTGTAGATATTAAATGCTCAAAATTTTCAAATTTTAATTTAAAGCTAAGCATCCTAATATTTTCAGTATTTCTCACAGGAGAATTGCAACTGGTGTTTGTTGTGTTTACTGATTATATATAAAAGACGCTGTCAGTATAATCAATGATTCAAGAAATAATCAATGATTCAAATGATTCAAGAAGATACTAAAGTGAGAATGCAATAATCTCACAATTCTCGACAATAAACTTAAAACCAAGACCAAACATAGTATCGGGCTTACGGCCTATCACGTTGAATACACCGGTTCTCGCTCGATCACCGAAGTTAAACAACATTGAGCCTGGTCAATACTTAGATGGGTGACCGCTCGGGAATACCAGGTGCTGTAAGCGTTTAGTGACGGATGTGCGTTGTGGTGCAGTGGATATCGGCTCGGAAAGAGAAATCGGTGAGCCGAGTTCGAATTCCAGTTGAATACCTTGCATTCACTTAAGCACTGATACCCTTGGGAAAGGTATTAATCCGTCCCTTCCCTTCAGTTATGGGTTGAATAACAGGGTAGGACTTGGGGACCCTGCCCTTAAAAACAAATCCCAATGAATCTTGATACTCGAAAAAGAAAAAAAGTATTACTAGGTAGACACAAAACTTGTATGAAAAAAAAAAAATTGTTGAAAGAAATAGGTATTACCAGCAATAAATAAATAACATTTAGTTGGCAATAAATGACCCGCCGAAGTGTTGATATGCCATAAAAACAAAACAACCAAACCAAATCACCGATCATCGCAAATCAAAAGTTTGCTTTGCTGTCTAATATTGATTTTTCTCTACTAGCTCGTATACCACACAATGCGATATACAAGCTTGTAGAGAAAAAAAAAACGGATTGAACTCAGAATGGACTGATTAAAAATCTCACACACTAACGCTTTAAATATACAAGGGTTGACTGGAAAGTCAATCGGCTGATGAAGCTGGCTGAGTATCAGTTGTATTCTGGTACACTTGTATGTCTTTGAGTCTAGTAACTGGTTTGTCTGTTTACATTTATATGATAAAATGAACAAATAGGAAACATATCTCCATCTAATATGTTTCACTTTTATTTAAACTTCTTCAGAGACTGAGAGAAAAATGATAAAAATATCAAAGAGACAGTAAACTGATAATTTATGCCTCTTTGAAGTGGTTTCCATGTTCAGACAAAATGAGTTGAATATATGGATCAGAATCGGAGAAGATGATAGAATAAAGAGAAAATAATAGGAAACGCATCTCAGTCTAACATGTTTCGCTTTTATGAAAGATTCTTTATATACCGAGAGAAAAATGAAAAGACAGTATACAGGTATGTTGTGATTTACATTGATATCTTTGTCAGCCTCTGTAATTTCCAGCTGAGCCTCGAATATATATATATATATATATATATATATATATATATATATATAATGTTTAAACAAATAAATTAAAAATATGTCGTAGTTAATCCAGTTCCTAACGGATTTGTCAATAAATTGTTTATTTACATTAGGATGCGAAAAATGTTTGTTTAAAAACACTATTTTGAGGTTTGTTTGGTTGTAAGTTTTTCGTGGTCGAGCGGTCAAGACACGTCAGATTAAATGATGGTTTCCCTTAGGAGACGAAGGTTCGAATCCTGCCAGAGGATGCATAATTTCTTAACAAGATTTCTCGATTATTCAGGCCAGTAGATGTAAATAAATATTTTTAATTATAAAACCAGAGTATCTACTCAAATATGGGTATTCATTAAAAATACTGTTTAAACAAATAAATTTTATATATATATATATATATATATATATATATATATATATTATGTGTGTGGGGGGAGTGTACGTATATAATTATAAATATCAATATCAATATATATATATATATATATATATATATATATTTGCAATTTGTTATATATATTATATTGTTTACATATTATATATGCGTGGTAGTTATTTAAAAGCGCTCAATATCAGTGATAGAGCAGACATATTCATATAGATAGGTGTGAGTTTGTAACCCTGGGTTTCACGCTCTTGCGATCGTCAGACAAACTCTGACGATCGCAACTCTGACGGTTTGTCTGACGATCGCAAGAGCGTGAAACCCAGGGTTGCAAACTCACACACACACACACACACACACACACACACACACACACACACACACACACACACACACATATATATATATATTGTATATAAATATACATACAGTACTGTGCACAAGTATTAGGACAAGAACTATTTTATCTTTTATGAGGCATATTGACAGAAAATAAACAATTTGATTAAACTAATTTTATTTGATTTACTCAACAAATGCTTTAGCAAGAAAAAAATACTTGTTACAAAATAAATTTAATATTTAGTATAATAGCCTTTTGCTTTGATTACAGCCTTCATTCTGTCAAGCATTGACATCACAAGTTTCTTTAATGTATCTAATGGTATCTCCTGCCAAGCAGCTTGTATTTGTTCCCAAAGCGTGTCTTGCAAAGTAACATTAGATTTATCAATTTTTTTATTCAAAATATCCCATAGATGTTCAATAGGATTGAGATCAGGGCTTTGTGCGTGCCAATTCAAATTCCGAAGCCTACCATCCTCTTTCTTTTTAGTTAAATAATTCTTACAAAAGTTTGGCTGTTCACCCTGTATGTGAATTTCAGTGAGGTTTTTAGGCAAATCACTCCTGTCCTAAATACTTTTGCACGCTACCGGTAATGTGCAAAAGTGTTAGGACAGGGGTGATTTGAAACTTTATTTTGGTACCTCATAAAAGATAAAATAGTTTTTGTCCTAATACTTTTGCACAGTACTATATATATATATATATTGAAGGCCATCTACATTAAATCAAAACAACCCTCACTTAATAAAATCGCATTTCAATCTGGTCACAACACATTATATTGCATTTAGATATATGGTTCTGTTAACGTTTTGGTCTTTCACGCGGTGTGACGTCATAGAACCGCATTAAAAAATTTACAACCAGCGTCTGCTATTCGGTGACTGTTATCGTTGCATAGCAATGTTTTATGTCAGCACAAGATAAAATCATCTTTGATGGTGGATGTCTTTATATTAATGTTTTTGTAACCTCTCTGAAGATGGCTCATGTGATCTGAAACCTTAGAACCAGCATAAAATATATCCAAATGTTGGACAATTTTTGTCTTTAATTTCACCTGAAATTAAAGCCAAAATACGATGTTTAGAATGGCTCATGATTAAACATAATAGACATTCATTGTCTGTTATATTTAACAGTATATGCTTAGAAAATATATATATATATATAAAGACATTACACTAGTATATTGTGATTTATATCTTTGTCAGCCTCTGAAATTTCCACTTGATCCTTATATATATAGTCATTCAATTACCCACCAACAAGACGATTAAATAAGCATCTTATTTCTATGCTTTAAGTACAACTTTTAGGCGAGCTTTATGAAGCACAATGCTTAGCAACCTGATCTTGTCAAGTAATCTAATAGGATAATGAATTTGGGTTTACTGCTATATCACAATGAAACGCCAGTTAAGCGACGTCAGGCCTGGTCATTACCTAGATGGGAATAGCAGGTGTTGTAAGCTTGGATATGTGAGTGGTATGATGGATAACAGCTCAGAATTGGGAATGGTATGATTCCATCACTTCCTCCTCATCTATGTATTAATTATGGGGACTTGTATAAGTAAGTCTTTATCATATCCGAAATCTATCTTAGAATCTAAAAAGACATTTTCTGGCTAAAGCAAAAAGGTTGATAAACCATAAAGAACAAATCAATTAACAATATGTTTGATTCTAATGAGTACCCCGGATCTGTGGCCTTGTGTCAAACCAGGTTATGCTTCTTAATTAACTATGCCAGCAAGTTTGAAAGTAATTTCTTTGCTTGGCATTCAACTGATTTATAGTTATATAACAATAATAATAATAATAATAATAATAATAATAATTATTATTATTATTATTATTATTATTATTATTATTATTATTATTATATCATTTTTCATCATATTTCGATTTCTGCTTTGGTCTCACTACCAACCAAGTCTGCGGGGAGACCTAAGGCAGGTAGTGGCGTGTTGTTATAGCTCCATTTCATGTTTTTCTATCTTCCCTATCATCCCCAGCATTACATAGATAAGGTTTTCCTTAGTGTGTGGGCTGTACTTAATAAGACAATTCTATTAATTGATATGGCTTGTCCAGCGGATTGTAACATAGCAATCAAGGAATTTGAAAAACTGTCAAAATATAAAGACCTGGAAATTGAAATAGAAAAAATGTGGAAATTGAAAACAAGAGTTGTGCCAGTGATAGTAGGTGCACTTGGAATGATAAAAAATGGAACAAAAGAACACATTGAAAGAATCCCTGGAAACCCTAGCTTAAGAGATATACAAAAAATTATTATTATTATTATTATTATTATTATTACAAAAGAGTTCCAAATTACTTGATCAACAAAGTTAAGTAAGATTGTATCTGGTCAACAGCAGATGGGTGACTATTTAAAAATTCTATTTACTGTTCCTGAAGAACAAGTTATGAGCCTGATAAAAAAAAAAAAGGTTAAAAACTTTATTTCTCTCCTACGCAAATTTGTTTTATGAACAATATATAGGGAGGTAGACAAAATAATCGAAACACCTAGGACCATTATAGCATAATTTGGGAAATTTGATTAAACCATCAAAAGCTTGTCTATTAATGCTGTAGTACTTCATTTTTTTTTTTATTCTGCTAAAATTGTTTGTTTTCTTTTATAGATATTATTTAAATAAGTTTATTAAAATCAACAGTCAAGACTATTTAAGAATTTTAAGTGATCAACTTCATCTTATGGTTCAGGAACTATATCCGGAGGAAAATGCCATCTCTCAGGATGATAATGTTCAGGTTCATAATGATAAAGTTGTAGCTGAATGGCATGAGGAACGTTCTACTGAAGTAGAACATCTTATTTGGCCATCACAATACCCAGATCTGAACATCATTGAACATTTAGGGTTCATTTTAGGAAAAAAAAAGGGCGAGGAGTGATATTCTCCACCATCATCATTGAAAGAGACTTTTTTAGCTGAAGAATGGACAAAAAGTCATTTGCAAACAATTCAAACTTTGTACAAGTCAATAGCAGACAGAATTCAAGCTGTAATTACTGACAAAGGCGTTGCAACCCCAGATTGAAATAAATTTGCTTATAATTTCAAGATGTTTTCATTACTTTGTACACCCTCTGTATGTATATATATATATATATATATATATATATATATATATATATATTAAACTTTAATCGAAAAGGAAAAGCAGGAAGGTAAATCCCAAAGACCAGATCCTAATTAATATTAACATTTTAATATTTAAAAAAATGATCCAGGTGGAGGGCTCAATGTAATTAATATTTAAATTACAAAGCCAATTATAAATAAAATAAATTTCGAAGTTCAAGTGTTGCATGATCATTTCTACATGAAATTCCTGGAAATGTTCATACAACTTTTGAACTTCGAAATTTATATATATATATATATATATATATGTATATATATATAAATTTCTAAGTTCAAAAGTTCATATATATATATAGTCATCCGCAGACAGATCTGTTTCGCTGTATCACAGCTCATCAGTACGGTTAGACTCAGATTGCTTTTAACCCAGGATTGAAACCCGACCGAATTGGCGTCAGTCGGTGATTCTACCTCTGGACTATGGGCGTTCGGCAGAAGAAGGCAGGCTTTTTAGCATGTATATTGTCATTATACCCGCCCAATAGCCAGAGTGCTCTAATTCATTATTGAATGAGTGATGTGTACATGCCAGAGTAGCTACTGTTTTTCAAAGTCTACCATTTTTCCAGAGTGCTCAATCAGGGTGTGAGAGCGCACGCGCGCACACACACACACACATACACACACACACACACACACGATTAATATCTATATATACATTAGTAGATTTATAAATGTTCAAAATGGATTCTGAGGAGAAAAACGTCCTGGCCCGACACAGTAACCCAACCTTGCTAGCAATAGCCGCATCTATGGATTCGATGCAGTCATTCCATTTTAGTCCAACAACGTTCTAGTTCCCTTTTTAAAGAAAACGAAATCCCTTGTTCAGATCAAAAGGGAAATAGAATCTTGCCGGATTGCATGCTCTCCTTGGCTGAGATATCTAAGGTACGCAGAATCAAAAGAAGAACGTGGGTTCAAACCTTGTCGGAGAGGACATTTCTTTGTCTATAAACACACTTTAAACACACTGTTTAAAATAAAAAAACAAAGCGTCTATTTCAAATATCAAGTATCCAATAAAAATAACATTTGAAGTAATAAAAATGTCGGATTAAGAAATGTATGTATGGCCACTCATATCCAAAGACGCCTGACTGTTAGGGCAGAAAACTAATCCCCGTTGCAGACGCCTGCTCAGGCACACTTGCGTTTGTACAACATCCACAGATTCCACCTGTGGTTCATATTGCAGACCTTAGTTATATATATATATATATATATATATATATATATATATATATATATATACAGCCGATATCCACTGCACTACGACGCACATTCAGCAAGTATATATATATATATATATATATATATATATATATGTGCGTCATGGTGCAGTGGATATCGGAACGAGAAATCAGGGAGCCGAGTTCGAATTCCAGTCGTATTCCTTGCATTCACTTACGCGCAAATACCCTTGGGAAAGGTATTAATCCGTTTTTTTTTTTCAGTTATGGCTTAAATAACAGGACAGATTGGGTTCTATAGCCTTGGTCGGCAACCAGTCTACCGCAGAAAGCAATGGTAACCCACTGTGGCATAATCTTCTGCCCAGTCAGTCATGATCACCCAAGCGTGTTTCATGTATGGCACTTAACTGACTGACTGAATGTAATATTTAGAAACATCCTTAATAAAGCTGATAAGGCTTACGGCCTATCACGTTGAATACACCGGTTCTTGCTCGATCACCGAAGTTAAGCAACGTTGAGACTGGTCAGTACTTACAAGGGTGCTGGGGAATACCAGGTGCTGTAAGCGTATAGTGACGGATGTGCGTTGTGGTGCAGTGGATATCGGCTCGGAAAGAGAAATCAGTGAGCCGAGTCCAAATTCCACTTGAATACCCTGCAGTCACTTAGGCACTGGTAGCCTTGGGAAAGGTATTAATCCGACCCTTCCCTCCAGTTATGGGTTAAATAACAAGGGTAGGACTTGGGGACCCTGCCCTTAAAAACAAATCCCAATGAATCTTGATACTCGAAAAGAAAAATGTTGTAAAAATAAAATAACCTTACCCAAATAATTATTGGTTATGACCTTAAATGATCCCATAAGGATTGATAGGTCGTTAAGCCTCGAAACAAACAAATAATAAAGCTGATGCTGGGCATAAAGTGGGGGATCGGTTTTCTATTGTTATGAAGTAATAAACTGATCCCCAACTACTTGATAATATAATACATAGGAACCTACTGTGGGATAATCATCTGTCAGTTAGTCATGTCTCTTTCGAGACATGATCGCCCAAGTGTGTATCACGTATGGCACTTAACTGACTGACTTGCTGAATACACATATTATACTTACTTACATCTTCTCTGTTTCTTCTACGAATATTTTCACAGCTTCTGCTCTGACTGCCCTCTCTGCACAAATTTACTTGAGTCACTTGACAGGCAACAAAGTCCCACCATTTTAGTGTCAAAATAGTTAAATGTAACCGCCTCTTCTACTATAACAGCTTCTTTTCTCATACTTCCCACTTGTAGGACTCTCTTCCGTATTCTTGCTTCTCTGATATCTACAATTTCCATAAATTTAAATGCATTGTCAATTGCCATCTCTTATCTCCTTGGCTCTGATCTTTTCTTATCCCTTTCTCGACACCACCCCCTCCTGTATCTTGTTCTTCTCACTTTTCACTCTACCCTCACGTAACTCTTCACTCTGGTATTCTCATATTTCTCGTACCCATTCTCTGAAACACCCTGGAACCTGTTTGTCTTTTTATTTACTCTCCACTTATGTAAACTATTACTCTGCTTTTATGTAGCCCACTGCACAACAGTGGCAGTACTGCCTTGCTAGGGGTGGAACAACTAATATATATATATATATATATATATAAAACATGCTAAAATTTCATCTTCTCTCACAGTCGATAGCTTAGGAGTAGACACTCCCACTGACACCAAAGCAGTCGAGTTTCGATCCTGGCTGATGTGTGTGTATGTATATATATATATATATATATATATATATAGATAAGTACATATATATATATATACATATATGTAGATTTAAGTACATATATATATATGTACATATATATATATATGTATATGTTATATATATATATATGTATATATATATATATATGTATATATATATATATATGTATATGTATATATATATATGTACAGATATGTACATATATATGTACAGATATATATATGTAATATGTATATATGTACATATATAAATATGTATATATGTACATCTATGTACATATATATATATGTATATACATATATATATATATATGTATATACTTATATATATATGTATATGTACATATACATATACATATATGTATATGTACATATACATATACATATATATGTATATGTACATATACATACATATGTACATATACATATATATGTACATACATATACATATATATATGTACATGTACATATATATATATATATGTACATGTACATATACATATATATATATGTACATGTACATATACATATATATATGTACATGTGTACATATACATATATATATGTACATGTACATATACATATATATATGTACATGTACATATACATATATATGTACATGTACATATACATATATATATGTACATACATATATATATATATATGTATATGTACATATACATATATATATATGTACATGTACATATACATATATATATGTATATATACATATACATATATATATGTACATATACATATATATATGTACATGTACATATACATATATATATGTACATGTACATATACATATATATATGTACATGTATATATACATATATATATGTGTACATGTACATATACATATATATATATGTACATGTACATATACATATATAGGTATATGTACATGTGTATACATATACATACATATATATGTACATGTACATATACATATATATATACATACATATACATATATATATGTATATACATATATATATGTATACATGTACATATACATATATATATATGTACATGTACATATACATATATATATATATGTACATATATATACATATATGTATATATACATATATATATATGTACATGTACATATACATATATATATATGTACATGTACATATACATATATATATGTACATACATATATATATATATGTACATGTACATATACATATATATATATGTACATGTACATATACATATATATATACATGTACATATATGTATATATGTACATGTACATATACATGTATATATGTACATGTACATATACATGTATATGTATACATATGTATGTATATATGTACATGTACATATATATGTATGTATATATGTACATATATATATATATATATGTATATATGTACATATATATGTATATATGTACATATATATATGTATATATGTACATATATATGTATATATGTACATATATATATGTATATATGTACATATATATGTATATATGTACATATATATGTATATATGTACATATATATATATATGTATATATGTACATATATATATGTATATATGTACATATATATGTATATATATATATATATGTATATATGTACATATATATATGTATATATGTACATATATATATATGTATATATGTATATATATATATGTATATATGTACATATATATATATGTATATATGTACATATATATATATGTATATATGTATATATATATATGTATATATGTACATATATATATATGTATATATGTACATATATATGTGCATATATATATATGTATATATGTACATATATATGTGCATATATATATATGTATATATGTACATATATATGTACATATATATATATGTACATATATATATATATATGTACATATATATATATATATGTACATATATATATATATATATATATGTATATATATATATATATATGTACATATATATATATATATATGTACATATATATATATATATATATATATATATATATATATAAGTGAGACAGAGAGTGAGAGTAAAGATATTTTTCACTATTTAGCGCTCCAATTATTGGTCATTGTGCTAAAGAGAAATCAGCTT
The DNA here is from genome assembly GCA_037127315.1 of Ascarosepion bandense. Lineage (NCBI taxonomy): Eukaryota > Metazoa > Mollusca > Cephalopoda > Sepiida > Sepiidae > Ascarosepion > Ascarosepion bandense. The sequence goes on from JBBBDQ010001648.1 coordinate 2,106,688, forward strand.
AGTCTACCAAATGCATACAGGGAGACAGAGATACAGGGAAACAGAGATACAGGGAGAGAGATTTATTTCCAGAGTAACAGGCGTTTTGTTTCCAATTCAATTTGGCAAAGTGATGATTGAAAGCTCAAGACAGTTGGATCCTTCGCACAACGTACATCACCCGCCCATAGGCAATGGAAAACTACCACTGTAATATCATAAAGAATAACAGACAATAAAAAGAGTAGAACTTAGAAGAGAGGTGATCACATAACATGATGAACAGTGAAAACTTTTTTCAGATCAGTGACGGTTGATCAAAAACACATTAGGCAAAGACCTACCAGTCTTGGGCTAAAAGAAGGAAAAACATGCAAACCATTTCACTTGGGTGATGAGGAGGATTAACTCCAATTTTTTCATTATGTTGACCCACAAAGTAAAAACACCTAAGAGTAAGGGCATGATATAGCATTCCTTATATATATATATATATATATATATATATATATATATATATGAGGCTTCTTCCAAAACTAATGCCTCCTACTTTATTCAGAATGGTTGACAATGTCAAACGATAGATGAGTTCACAGTAAAGATTTCCCCACACAGCTTCATAATTCTTCTTTAATTTTCCTGGGCTCAGTATTTAATAAGCTTAGATTAATATATCACAAGGACAAACAGAGGTAGTAAGATTGTGTTGTGCCAATCTTTGACATAGGGAGGGCATGTCTGTCTTGAAAATCATTTGGCCTAATCCTTGTTTATTTCTAACCTCAGTATTTACAAAGCTTAGATTTGTATATCACAAGGACAAACAGAGCTAGGAAGATTGTGTTGTGCCAATCTTCCACATGGGGAGGGCATGCCTGCCTTGAAAATCATTTGGCCTAATCCTTGTTTGTTTCTAATCTCAGTATTTACTAAGCTTAGATTAGTATATCACAAGGACAAACAGAGCTAGGAAGATTGTGTTGTGCCAATCTTCCGCATGGGGAAGGCATGCCTGCCTTGAAAATCATTTGGCCTAATCCTTGTTTGTTTCTAACCTCAGTATTTACAAAGCTTAGATTAGTATAACACAAGGACAAACAGAGCTAGGAAGATTGTGTTGTGCCAATCTTCCACATGGGGAGGGCATGCCTGCCTTGAAAATCATTTGGCCTAATCCTTGTTTGTTTCTAATCTCAGTATTTACAAAGCTTAGATTAGTATAACACAAGGACAAACAGAGCTAGGAAGATTGTGTTGTGCCAATCTTCCACATGGGGAGGGCATGCCTGCCTTGAAAATCATTTGGCCTAATCCTTGTTTGTTTCTAACCTCAGTATTTACTAAGCTTAGATTGGTATAACACAAGGACAAACAGAGCTAGGAAGATTGTGTTGTGCCAATCTTCCACATGGGGAGACCATGCCTGCCTTGAAAATCATTTGGCCTAATCCTTGTTTGTTTCTAACCTCAGTATTTACTAAGCTTAGATTGGTATATCACAAGGACAAACAGAGCTAGGAAGATTGTGTTGTGCCAATCTTCCACATGGGGAGGGCATGCCTGCCTTGAAAATCATTTGGCCTAATCCTTGTTTGTTTCTAACCTCAGTATTTACAAAGCTTAGATTAGTATATCACAAGGACAAACAGAGCTAGGAAGATTGTGTTGTGCCAATCTTCCACATGGGGAGGGCATGCCTACCTTGAAAATCATTTCAAGAACTTACGGCTACATCTCGCCAGCTTAACTGTGAATTGATGGGATAGTATAGCTGATTCTTCTTTGGATTTTATAAAGGAGCTCACGGTAAATAAAAGAGGCACCGGACCATATGTGGCAGCAATATTCTAGGCATGGACGAATGGTAGACTTACAAATATGTAAGATAGATTCTGGAGAGAAACATTGCAGATTCTTCTTTGGATTTTATCAAGGAACTCAATAACAGAGGCATGTAATCATATAAAAATTCGGCAACACATTTACAACTCCAAATCCTATGTTGATTTAATGAATTCGATATAGTCATTTCACTTGTTTTGAACTTTTAGGAAGCAGGTTCTATTTTATGAGATTCCCTGCCAGCTCCATACTATTGACCTTATGCCACACCTGAGCAAATCAATGTTAAACAGTATGTGTGTTTACGGAAGTGTGGTACCAGTAGACATACATTTGATACTATCCATTATTACGAGTATCTACTGCGGGCTTTGAAACATATTTCTGCGGCTAAGAGCTAATATTTATTGTATATTTCCATAGGTAAGACGACTTATACATGAGAAGGAGACCCAGAATCTGGCTAAATTTACATGATGTTATCTGTTATCTTTGGTATGTGACGGCTGAATTGGACCCATATGACGAAACTGCAAATGGCAATGTTTATGATAAGCTCTTTGCATCAGATTGTGATGATCATAGTAATTTTGAAAAGTTTTAATTATGTATGTGTGTGCCTTATGTCTTTCATTCCGTAATGAGAAATAAAGATTTCATGGAATCTTAATTGTTTTCTTGCCTAACACTACAAAAAATAACATTTTTTTTTTGTAATCATCTCACCCCAAGCAAGACATTCTACTGCCACTGTTGCGCAGTGGGGTTACATAGGGGAAAATGATGAGAAAGTGGAGTTAGATATAGAAAATGTCAGGAAGAGAGTAATAGACGGATGAGAATACCGAGGATGTGGGTGGAGTAGATGGAAAAAAAGCTTGTGAGAATGGATGCGAGTTAGTGTAATAGGAGATGTTGATTGACCTTACTTTTAAACTCCTGGAGATTGTAGCTGTCGGGAAAGCAAGTATATGAAAGGAAATTCCACAGGTGGGAAGTATGTGAAAAGAAGCTTTTAGAGTAGAAATTGCAGTTATACTTTATCGGTTTCACTGTAAAAGGGTTGGACTTAGTTGCTAATCTAGTAGCTCATGTAAATTCATACCTAGGGGGCACCAGTGATCTAAGTTCATTGGAGCAGAAGCCATGAAAGTATTGACAGAAGAGGCACAGAGAAGCCTCATCACGCCGGTGAGTGAGCGACTGCAGCCGAGCTGCTAAGTTGGTATTGATCACATTGCAGATTCTCCGTTGGATTTTGTCAAGAACCCAGAGGTGAATAGCAGAGGCACCCGACCAGATGTGGCAGCAGTATTCAATACATGGGCGGATAGTATATTTATATATGTGCAGGACGGACTCAGACGGAAAAAAACTTCCTGGCCCTGCACATCGAACCGATCTACTTGGCAGCGGATTTAGCAATGGATTCGATATAGACATTCCACTTGAGGTCCGCTGAGAGTGAATCTATGTTATTGAAAAGTAAAGTTTGCATGTTATACAAAATGTTTCTATTTAACAAAATGATAATGAATTTTAATTAAAAATATAGATTGTATGTTATCTTAAATATTGTTATTTGGCATTTCTTTGAAAAATAATGATTGGTGCAAACGCAGACATAGCCTACGAATCAAGAACAAAAGATAAGATACGTTTATGTTGCCTGTCACTCGTGCGTGTTGCTCAGCGGAACTGTTGCTAATTGTTGTCTCTTGAATATTGCATTTTAATGTGTGTTTGTGGTGCAATGGCTATCGGCTCAGAATGAGAAATTGGAGAGCCGAGTTTGAATTCGTTGCATTCACTTACAGGAAATACCTTTAGAAAGGTATGAATCCATGTTTTCTTCTTCCAGCTATGGGTTGAATAGCAGGACAGAATGAGTTCTATAGCCTTGGTTGGCAACCAGTCTACCACAGAAAGAAATGGCAACCTACTGCAGGAAAACCTTCTGCCCAGTCAGTCATGTCACTTTCGAGACATGATCGGCCAAACATGTATCATGTATGGCACTTAATTGACTGACTGAATAGTTGGAAACATAATTAAAGCTTCTATTGAGCATAAAGTGGGGGATCGATTTTCTATATCTTGAAGTAATAAATTGATTCCCCTATAATTAGTACAAATTAATATAATCAGAGATGAATACAATTAAAGCTTGTTGAACTTAAAGTGAGGGATCTGTTTTCTATTGTTATAAAGGAATAAACTGATCCCCCACTAATTACTACTTATTAATATAATATTTAACCCATTTCTTCTTCCTCCAGCTATGAGTTGAATAGCATGACAGACTAGGTTCTATAGCCTTGGTTGGCAACCAGTCTACCACAAAAAGAAATGGCAACCTACTGTGCAAAATCTTCTGTCTAGTCAGTCATGGATCAAAAGAAACATAATTGGTCAAGTATAAATCGTGTATGTGTTATGGGCAAACACACCTATTCCTCAGATAATGGACTCTCCCTCTGTTATGGGCAAACACACCTATTCCTCAGATAATGGACTCTCCCTCCTATATTAATAAGAGTTAACAGGGAAATATATTTTTGTACTTATTGTTCACAATAAAATTTTTATGCTCATTTGATTTTTTTTTAAGTCCCTGGTATGTTTGAGGTATTTTGACGTATGAAGGATTGAATGCGGATGGACAAATTCTTGTGGTGGATGAGAAAATTGTAAAGTATGTTTGGGTCATGAGTCTGATTAGTTAGGTATGGGATAGGTACTGAAGACCAACCTGAGTTTTGCACCCCCCCGCACTTGGCCTTGTGCCATAATTGTATTTTTTATACAATAAATATTAAGAAGTTCTTAGAAGTTCTTATGAAGTTCATAGAAGTTCTTTAGAGTTCTATTGGCATTCAGTAGAACTACTAGAGAGTTGATATTAGTTGGCAGTTAGCCGAATTCTAAGGAGTCAGCTTTCAGTGGAAGATTACCAAGTTCCTAACATTTTGGGTATGTTAAGTCGATTAGCAACCGACATAGCACGATTATAACCTTCAGTGCAAAAACTACTCCACAACAGGAAGATTACCAAGTTCCTGACATTTTGGGTATGTTAAGTCGATTAGCAACCGACATAGCACGATTATAACCTTCAGTGCAAAAACTACTCCACAACAGGAAGATTACCAAGTTCCTAACATTTTGGGTATGTTAAGTCGATTAGCAACCGACATAGCACGATTATAACCTTCAGTGCAAAAACTACTCCACAACAGTATGACAATTAACTGACAGCATTATAAAGTGAATAGTATCAACTAGAAATATTTACATTGGTAGTTACCATAGCAAGGCAGTTATTAGCCTATCAATCCAGAATTTAAGGTTAGCTTTTTGTAATTGTTGTATTAGACACCACCACTATTTTGGGTGGTAATATGCAGAAATATAAGGTAATAAATCCTACCTGTGATATCATATACAAAACTTTTAAAAGGACGTAAAGTTATAATAATTGCAGAAAGAAAAACAAATGGCATGCTGGGAAGGAAAGAAGGGAAGGAAAGGAAGGAAAGTGCATTTCTTTTTATTATAAGTAAAACTCACGGCTGAGGTTACCAGATTGAGCTAACATGTAGAAAATTGGGTTAATTTAGAAAATCCCATCACAATGAAATTTTGAAATGGCTTTCTTTGCCTTCATAGCCAAAGTTAGCATTCTTGCTTTCCTGATGGCTACAACCTCCAGGAATTTAAATGCAAGATCAATACTCATCTTTTAACCACTTGACTCTAGTTCTTTCCCCACCCCATATATCCTTTCCTTTCTTTCCACCTTTCAAACTGTCATCACACCTGCATTCTCATCTTTCTATTGCTCCTTTCTAACTGGTTCGTCTTCCTCTTTACTCTCTTCTAATTAATCTTTTTTACACTTATGTAGCCCCCTGCACATCAGTGGCATTACGGCCTTGCTCGGGGTGATACGATTAAAAAAAAAAAAAAAAGTCTATTTTAAGTAATCTGAAATTTTACAATTTCGTAACCTTGTACTTTTAAAAGTAGCTCAGTACAGCCATATGATCATTGAAGTTAAGTAACAATGTGCCAGGTCAGTACCTAGATGAGTAAAGACTTGGATATACCAGGTGCTGTAAGCTCAGATGTGCAGATGCTATAATGGCTCAGAATTCTTAATCAGAGTTCCAATTCCAGTTGGGTTCAATTATATTTACTTATGCACAAATACCCTTAAGAAAGACATGAATCCACTTCTCCCCTCAGCTCTGGATTAATTAGTAAGACATGTATCACAAAAAATTCTTACAATCTAAAAATATTTTCTGGCTTTAAATAAACTGCAATGGGTTGATAAGCCATAGAAAATGAATCAAACAAGTATTTAGTCAGTTAAGTGTCATACGTGATACACTCTTGGGCGATCATGTCTCGAAAGAGACATGACTGACTGGGCAGATTTTCTATCCTGCTATTTAAACTATAGCTGAAGGGAGAATAGACGGATTGTCTTAAGTAGTAATTAGTGAGGGATCAGTTTATTACTTCATAACAATAGAAAACCGACCCCCCACTTTATGCCCAGTAGCTTTACTTATGTTTCCAACTATTATCTTCATTCAGTCAGTTAAGTGCCATACGCGATACACTCTTGGGCGATCATGTCTTGAAAGAGACATGACTGACTGGGCAGAAGATTTTCCCGCAGTAATTTGCCATTACCTTCTGCACTAGTCTGGTTGCCACCAAAGGCTATAGAATCAAATGTTCTGCTATTTAACCCATAGCTGAAGAGAGAAGAGAAATCTGTGGACATAAAATGAAGGATGACTTTTTCTCTCTTATTTCTTGGTCAGTAGATTCTATACATGCTTCAGAGATGAAAATAACATTAGTATTAAGCTAAAAAGACTCCATATGAGTATAAAGTGGGGGACCAATTTTGTATTATAACCAAAATTTGGTGAATAATTGAATGACAAAATGGAAAAACAATTATGCATCATGTTTCGTCCTTCAAAAGGACTTCATCAGACTAAAACAATGTTCATATTACAATTACATATATGCAGGAAGAGTGGATGAAAATATAAAAACAAAAACATCAGTGGATTTATAAACTAAGAAATACTCATGGTGTAGGAATGGTAAATTTAAAACATAAATTTTAAATTGCTGACATCTGAAATTTAGCATTTAAATGTTGAGCTAGAAATTTGTCTAGTCAGAAATATAAAATTTATACGTGTCTAAGCAAAAATTTAAAATTTAAATATGCCTAGGCAGAAATTTATTGTGCAAGTCCATATCTCATTGGAAACAAAACAAAAAAAAAGAGTTCTGGATTGCTATGTGATGTCTGTCCTTCTGTATGGCAGTGAATGTTGGACGATCTCCTCAAGGATGAAGAAGAGGCTTGAGGCATCAGAAATGTGATTCTACAGAAGGATGCTGAGGATACCATGGACTGAACACACGAGCAACGATAAGGTGTTGGAGAGGATGCAAATGAAAAGAAAACTCATACTTAACATCAGGAAGAGACAGATGAGATTCCTGGGACACGTAATGAGGAAGGAGGACTTGGAGAATTTAATAGTCACAGGACTGATAGAAAGAAAGCACATAAAAAAGAAGCCAGAAATTTAAATGTGTCTAGCAATCATCATCATTGTTTAATGTCTGTTTCCATGCTAGCATAGGTTGGACAGGGTTTTCTTGATGTATCCGTAATTGAACCATCATGAAATATTGGAGCGAGTTTTACAGCTGTATGCCCTTACTGACACCAATCAGTTTAGGAGCAAGATATTTAAAATTTGAATGTGCCTGGTTTTGAATGTGTCTTGCTAGAAATTTAAAATGTAAACGTGTATTGAGCCAAAAATTTAAAATAAAACATGCCTAACCAGAAATTTTTTGACTAGCCAGGAATGTACAAATTAAACATGATTAGCCAGAAATTTAAACGTGTCTAGCAAGATATTTTAAATTTGAATGTGCCTTGCTAAAGATTTATATCTAGCTAGAAATTTCAAATTTAAATGTGTCAAGCGAGAAATTTTTATGTCTAGCCAGAAATTTCAAATTTAAACATGTCTAGCCAGAAATTTGTATCTTGCTAGAAATTTAAAATGTCATTATCTAGCCAGAAATTTCAAATTTAAACATGTCTAACCAGAAATTTGTGTCTTGCTAGAAATTTAACATTTAATGTTTCCCAGCCTTATCTCTTCACCTTTTCTTCTCAAATAATTACAAACAACTTTTTTGTTTTTATTCTTGCCCTCTTCCTGTTTATAATTCCATCAATAAAGATCTTATTCCAGTTTGATATCGTCCTTTTCAAAAACTAAACACATCACATAGCATTTTATTCATTTTGTCATTGAGTTACCCACTATTAGTATATCAAGTTTGCATATCACATTTCTCCCAATCAAATTCTAAGATGATTTCTTCATCAATATACACTATGCCCATTTCCGTCATCAAGCAAACAGAAATTGCAAGATAATATTGGCTCATTATCAAACATTATTTTTACTAAGTGCTTTTAAACAAAAAAGGGACCCCAAAAATTGTAACTTTTTACATAAGAGATTTTTCAGGAGTTTTATCTTTTTTTAAAGTTTTTGTAATTAATTAAATTATAATCGATATTTAAAATATCATTTTAATTAAAGATATACATATTTGTGTATATGTGGATGTGATAGCCACAAACATCATAGTCCCCATTTCTCCGTGTTTCAAAACTGTCATGTCTAACTAAGCCAAAAACAACTGACTTTTAACCATGAAAAGATTTTTTCCATCTTTCTTAAAAACTTGAAAAGTTATGTTTACTGAGTCTAAATAGAAGCTGATCAATGTTCACTTCCAAGAGATAATGATTTCAAACAAAAGCCAAGATTAACAATGTCACCTGACAGAAAAATTCCAGACTAATTAAATTTCTAAACTAATGAATTTTAGAGATTAATTTCAACAGGAAATTTTGCGTTGTTAAAAACATGATTCTTGAGAGAAAGTTAAGAAACATAAGTTATTTGGTACGAAGACATTTTGGTTGATTTTGTAAGAGGGTAAATTTCCCAAAAAATGACTTCCTGCAGTTACTTTTCACATTTGCCAAACTGGGGACAGAGACCAGTGTAAGAAATGCAAAAAATTTGTCAATATTGACGACAGAAACCAGTGTGGGAAATGCCAAGAATTTGCTAATGTGGAGTAAAGAGACCAGTGCGGGAAATGCCAAGAATTTGCCATTGTGAAGGACAGAGACCAGTGTGGAAGTTGCCAAGAATTTGCCAATGGAGGGGACAAAGACCAGTGTGGGAAATGCCAAGAATTAGCTAATGTGGAGTACAGAGACCAGTGCAGGAAATGCCAAAAATTTGCCAATGTGGAGTAAAGAGACCAGTGCGGGAAATGCCAAGAATTTGCCAATGTGAAGGACAGAGTCCAGTGCGGAAAAAGTCAAGAATTTACCAATGTAGGGGACAAGACCAGTGCAGGAAATGCCAAGAATTCGTCAATGTGGAGGACAGAGACCAGTGCATGAAACGCCAAGATAATGCCAAGTTGGTGGACAGAGACCAGTGTGGGAAATGCCAAGAATTTGTCAATGTAGAGGACAAAGAGCAATGTGGGAAATGCCAAGAATTTATCAATGTGAAGGACAGAGACCAGTGTGGGAAATGTTCAAGAATTTGCGAATGTGAAAGGCAAAGACCAGTACAGGAAATGCCAAGAATTTGCTAATGTGGAGGAAAGAGATCAGTGCAGGAAATTTCAAGAATTTGCCAATGTTGGGACAGAGACCAGTGCGGGAAATGCCAAGAATTTGCAAATGTGGAGGACAAAGACCAGTGTGGGAAATGCCAAGAATTTGAAAATGTGGAGGACAAAGACCAGTGTGGGAAATGCCAAGAATTTGAAAATGTGGAGGACAAAGACCAGTGTGGGAAATGCCAAGAATTTGAAAATGTGGAGGACAAAGACCAGTGTGGGAAATGCCAAGAATTTGCAAATGTGGAGGACAAAGACCAGTGTGGGAAATGCCAAGAATTTGCAAATGTGGAGGACAAAGACCAGTGTGGGAAATGCCAAGAATTTGAAAATGTGGAGGACAAAGACCAGTGTGGGAAATGCCAAGAATTTGCAAATGTGGAGGACAAAGACCAGTGTGGGAAATGCCAAGAATTTGCAAATGTGGAGGACAAAGACCAGTGTGGGAAATGCCAAGAATTTGAAAATGTGGAGGACAAAGACCAGTGTGGGAAATGCCAAGAATTTGAAAATGTGGAGGACAAAGACCAGTGTGGGAAATGCCAAGAATTTGAAAATGTGGAGGACAAAGACCAGTGTGGGAAATGCCAAGAATTTGAAAATGTGGAGGACAAAGACCAGTGTGGGAAATGCCAAGAATTTGAAAATGTGGAGGACAAAGACCAGTGTGGGAAATGCCAAGAATTTGCAAATGTGGAGGACAAAGACCAGTGTGGGAAATGCCAAGAATTTGAAAATGTGGAGGACAAAGACCAGTGTGGGAAATGCCAAGAATTTGAAAATGTGGAGGACAAAGACCAGTGCGGGAAATGCCAAGAATTTGCAAATGTGGAGGACAAAGACCAGTGTGGGAAATGCCAAGAATTTGCAAATGTGGAGGACAAAGACCAGTGCGGGAAATGCCAAGAATTTGCAAATGTGGAGGACAAAGACCAGTGTGGGAAATGCCAAGAATTTGCAAATGTGGAGGACAAAGACCAGTGTGGGAAATGCCAAGAATTTGAAAATGTGGAGGACAAAGACCAGTGTGGGAAATGCCAAGAATTTGAAAATGTGGAGGACAAAGACCAGTGTGGGAAATGCCAAGAATTTGCCAATGTTGAAAAGGAGACCAGTGCAGGAAATGCCAAGAATTTGCCAAAGTTGGGACAGAGACCAGTGCGGGAAATGCCAAGAATTTGCAAATGTGGAGGACAAAGACCAGTGTGGGAAATGCCAAGAATTTGAAAATGTGGAGGACAAAGACCAGTGTGGGAAATGCCAAGAATTTGCAAATGTGGAGGACAAAGACCAGTGTGGGAAATGCCAAGAATTTGCAAATGTGGAGGACAAAGACCAGTGTGGGAAATGCCAAGAATTTGCAAATGTGGAGGACAAAGACCAGTGTGGGAAATGCCAAGAATTTGCAAATGTGGAGGACAAAGACCAGTGTGGGAAATGCCAAGAATTTGCAAATGTGGAGGACAAAGACCAGTGTGGGAAATGCCAAGAATTTGCAAATGTGGAGGACAAAGACCAGTGTGGGAAATGCCAAGAATTTGCAAATGTGGAGGACAAAGACCAGTGTGGGAAATGCCAAGAATTTGCAAATGTGGAGGACAAAGACCAGTGTGGGAAATGCCAAGAATTTGCAAATGTGGAGGACAAAGACCAGTGTGGGAAATGCCAAGAATTTGCCAATGTGGAGGACAAAGACCAGTGTGGGAAATGCCAAGAATTTGAAAATGTGGAGGACAAAGACCAGTGCGGGAAATGCCAAGAATTTGAAAATGTGGAGGACAAAGACCAGTGCGGGAAATGCCAAGAATTTGCAAATGTGGAGGACAAAGACCAGTGTGGGAAATGCCAAGAATTTGAAAATGTGGAGGACAAAGACCAGTGTGGGAAATGCCAAGAATTTGAAAATGTGGAGGACAAAGACCAGTGTGGGAAATGCCAAGAATTTGAAAATGTGGAGGACAAAGACCAGTGTGGGAAATGCCAAGAATTTGCAAATGTGGAGGACAAAGACCAGTGTGGGAAATGCCAAGAATTTGAAAATGTGGAGGACAAAGACCAGTGTGGGAAATGCTAAGAATTTGCCAATGTTGAAAAGGAGACCAGTGCAGGAAATGCCAAGAATTTGCCAAAGTTGGGACAGAGACCAGTGCAGGAAATGCCAAGAATTTGCAAATGTGGAGGACAAAGAAAGTGTGGGAAATGCCAAGAATTTGCAAATGTGGAGGACAAAGACCATGTGGGAAATGCCAAGAATTTGAAAATGTGGAGGACAAAGACCAAGGGAAATGCCAAGAATTTGCAAAATGTGGAGGACAAAGACCAGTGTGGGTACCATGAATTTGCAAATGTGGAGGACAAAAGACCAGTGGGAAATGCCAAGAATCTACATGTTGAAAAGGAGACCAGTGCAGAAAATGCCAAGAATTTGCCAAAGTTGGGACAGAGACCAGTGCGGGAAATGCCAAGAATTTGCAAATGTGGAGGACAAAGACCAGTGTGGGAAATGCCAAGAATTTGCAAATGTGGAGGACAAAGACCAGTGGGAAATGCCAAGAATTTGAAAATGTGGAGGACAAAGACCAAAAGGGAAATGCCAAGAATTTGCAAATGTGGGAGGACAAAGACCAGTGTGGGAAATGCCAAGAATTTGCAAATGTGGAGGACAAAGACCAGTGGGAAATGCCAAGAATTTGAAAATGTGGAGGACAAAGACTATGTGGGAAATGCCAAGAATTTGAAAATGTGGAGGACAAAGACCAGTGTGGGAAATGCTAAGAATTTGAAAATGTGGAGGACAAAGACCAGAGGTGTGGGAAATGCCAAGAATTTGAAAATGTGGAGGACAAAGACCAAAGTGGGAAATGCTAAGAATTTGCCAGTTGAAAAGGAGACCAGTGCAGGAAATGCCAAGAATTTGCCAAAGTTGGGACAGAGACCAGTGCAGGAAATGCCAAGAATTTGCAAATGTGGAGGACAAAGACCAGTGTGGGAAATGCCAAGAATTTGCAAATGTGGAGGACAAAGACCAGTGGGAAAAATGCCAAGAATTTGAAAATGTGGAGGACAAAGACCAGTGCTGGGAAATGCCAAGAATTTGCAAATGTGGAGGACAAAGACCAGTGTGGGAAATGCCAAGAATTTGCAAATGGAGGACAAAGACCAGTGTGGGAAATGCCAAGAATTTGCCAATGTTGAAAAGGAGACCAGTGCAGGAAATGCCAAGAATTTGCCAAAGTTGGGACAGAGACCAGTGCGAAATGCCAAGAATTTTTAAAATGTGGAGGACAAAGACCAGTGGGGGAAAATGCCAAGAATTTGCAAATGTGGAGGACAAAGACCAGTGTGGGAAATGCCAAGAATTTGAAAATGTGGAGGACAAAGACCACATGGGAAATGCCAAGAAAGAATTTGCAAATGTGGAGGACAAAGACCAGTGTGGGAAATGCCAAGAATTTGCAATGTGGAGGACAAAGACCAGTGGGAAATGCCAAGAATTTGCAAATACGGAGGACAAAGACCAGTGTGGGAAATGCCAAGAATTTGAAATGGAGGACAAAGACTACATGGGAAATGCCAAGAATTTGCAAATGTGGAGGACAAAGACCAGTGTGGGAAATGCCAAGAATTTGCAAATGTGTGAGGACAAAGACCAGTGTGTGGGAAATGCCAAGAATTTGCCAATGTTGAAAAGGAGACCAGTGCAGGAAATGCTAAGAATTTGCCAAAGTTGGGACAGAGACCAGTGCGGGAAATGCCAAGAATTTGCAATGTGGGAGGACAAAGACCAGTGTGGGAAATGCCAAGAATTTGCAAATGTGGGAGGACAAAGACCAGTGTGGGAAATGCCAAGAATTTGAAAATGTGGAGGACAAAGACCAGTGTGGAAATGCCAAGAATTTGCAAATGTGGAGGACAAAGACCAGTGTGGGTATTGCCAAGAATTTGCAAATGTGGAGGACAAAGACCAGTGTGGGAAATGCCAAGAATTTGAAAATGTGGAGGACAAAGACCAGTGTGGGAAATACAAGAATTTGAAAATGTGGAGGACAAAGACCAGTGTGGGAAATGCCAAGAATTTGAAAATGTGGAGGACAAAGACCAGTGTGGAAAATGCCAAGAATTTGAAAATGTGGAGGACAAAGACCAGTGGAAATGCTAAGAATTTGCCAATGTTGAAAAGGAGACCAGTGCAGGAAATGCCAAGAATTTGCCAAAGTTGGGACAGAGACCAGTGCAGGAAATGCGAAGAATTTGCAAATGAGGACAAAGACCAGTGTGGGAAATGCCAAGAATTTGCAAATGTGGAGGACAAAGACCAGTGTGGGAAATGCCAAGAATTTGAAAATGTGGAGGACAAAGACCAGTGCGGGAAATGCCAAGAATTTGCAAATGTGAGGACAAAGACCAGTGTGGGAAATGCCATGAATTTGCAAATGTGGAGGACAAAAGACCAGTGGGAAATGCCAAGAATTTGCCAATGTTGAAAAGGAGACCAGTGCAGGAAATGCCAAGAATTTGCCAAAGTTGGGACAGAGACCAGTAAGGGAAATGCCAAGAATTTGCAAATGTGGAGGACAAAGACCAGTGTGGGAAATGCCAAGAATTTGCAAATGAGGACACAAAGACCAGTGTGGGAAATGCCAAGAATTTGAAAATGGAGGACAAAGACCAGTGGAAATGCCAAGAATTTGGAAAATGTCCAAGGAACAAAGACCAAGTGGGAAATTGCCAAAAGGAATTTGACCAATGTTGAAAACAGGACCAAAGTGCCAGGAAAAGCCAAGAATTTGCCAAAGTTAGGGACAGAGACCAGTAAGCGGGAAATGCCAAGAATTTGCAAATGTGGAGGACAAAGACCAGTGTGGGAAATGCCAAGAATTTGCAAAATGTGGAGGACAAAGACCAGTGTGGGAAATGCCAAGAATTTGAAAATGTGGAGGACAAAGACCAGTGCGGGAAATGCCAAGAATTTGCAAATGTGGAGGACAAAGACCTAGTGTGGGAAATGCCAAGAATTTGCAAATGTGGAGGACAAAGACCAGGTCAGGGAAATGCCAAGAATTTGCCAATGTTGAAAAGGAGACCAGTGCAGGAAATGCCAAGAATTTACCAAGAAAGTTGGGACAGAGACCTAGTGCGGGTAAACCACCAACAATTTGCAAATGTGGAGGACAAAGACCAGTGTGGGAAATGCCAAGAATTTGCAAATGTGGAGGACAAAGACCAGTGTGGGAAATGCTGCCAAGAATTTGAAAAATGTGGAGGACAAAGACCAGTGGAAAATGCCAAGAATTTGCAAATGTGGAGGACAAAGACCAGTGTGGGAAATGCCAAGAATTTGCAAATGTGGAGGACAAAGACCAGTGTGGGAAAATGCCAAGAATTTGAAAATGTGGAGGACAAAGACCAGTGTGGGAAATGCCAAGAACCTTTGAAAATGTGGAGGACAAAGACCAGTGTGGGAAATGCCAAGAATTTGGAAAAAATGTGGAGGACAAAGACCAGTGTGGGAAATGCCTAAGAATTTGAAAATGTGGAGGACAAAGACCAGTGTGGGAAATGCTAAGAATTTGCCAATGTTGAAAAGGAGACCAGTGCAGAGGAAATGCCAAGAATTTGCCAAAGTTGGGACAGAGACCAGTGCAGGAAATGCCAAGAATTTGCAAATGTGGAGGACAAAGACCAGTGTGGGAAATGCCAAGAATTTGAAAATGCAGGAGGACAAAGACCAGTGCGGGAAATGCCAAGAATTTGCAAATGTGGGGAGTGGACAAAGACCAGTGTGGGAAATGCCAAGAATTTGCCAATGTTGAAAAGGAGACTCCAGTGCAGGAAATGCCAAGAATTTGCCAAAGTTGGGACAGAGACCAGTGCGGGAAATGCCAAGAATTTGCAAATGTGGAGGACAAAAGACCAGTGTGGGGAAATGCCAAGAATTTGCAAATGTGGGAGGACAAAGACCAGTGGGAAATGCCAAGAATTTGAAAATGTGGAGGACAAAGACCAGTGCGGGAAATGCCAAGAATTTGCAAATGTGGAGGACAAAGACCAGTGTGGGAAATGCCAAGAATTTGCAAATGTGGAGGACAAAGACCAGTGTGGGAAATGCCAAGAATTTGAAAATGTGGAGGACAAAGACCAGTCTGGGAAATGCCAAGAATTTGAAAATGTGGAGGACAAAGACCAGTGTGGGAAATGCCAAGAATTTGAAAATGTGGAGGACAAAGACCAGTGTGGGAAATGCCAAGAATTTGCCAATGTTGAAAAGGAGACCAGTGCAGGAAATGCCAAGAATTTGCCAAAGTTGGGACAGAGACCAGTGCGGGAAATGCCAAGAATTTGCAAATGTGGAGGACAAAGACCAGTGTGGGAAATGCCAAGAATTTGCAAATGTGGAGGACAAAGACCAGTGCAGGAAATGCCAAGAATTTGCCAATGTTGGGACAGAGACCAATGCTGGAAATGCCAAGAATTTGCCAATGTGGAGGACAAAGACCAATGCACAAAATGCCAAGAATTTACCAATGTGAAGGACAGAGACCAGTGCGGGAAATGCCAAGAATTTGCCAATGTGGAGGACAAAGACCAGTGAGGGAATTACCAAGAATTTATTTATTTAAATTTATGAATGAAAAATTTTTCATATTTATTTCTTTATTCATTGGTAATTGATAAACATTTCATTGTATTAGTTCTAATTTTTAGAATGTTATAAATGTAAAATTATTTTTCTGAATAGAAAATTTAATAAATAGTATTTAATGTTTTTGTTGTAAATTTTCAAAGAACAAATAAAATGTAAAACTTCACTTTCATATGTTTGGGTTTTATTAAAATTCTAATTATCACTTTAAAAAAAAATAAAAATTGTCAAGGAGTGAATGTACTCAAAATAATAGCAGTTTCAAGGGAAAAATATTTTGGATACATTGTTTTTTTTTCAGACACAAAGGTTAAACTTTGCCAAATAATAATGTACAAATAATAGATATATGTTTTCTAATAATCACAATACATCAACAGTCATAGGTCGACCAAAGTCGAGATTATAGAGAGATTGTGAACTCTGCGATCTTCTCGATAGCTGCATAGTATGTACTACTTATGTTTTGAATTCAGTTGTGATTCTCTTATAGTGGTTGCCAACCATGGCTCGAAAGGCCAGATATTAA
The DNA here is from genome assembly GCA_037127315.1 of Ascarosepion bandense. Lineage (NCBI taxonomy): Eukaryota > Metazoa > Mollusca > Cephalopoda > Sepiida > Sepiidae > Ascarosepion > Ascarosepion bandense. The sequence continues at coordinate 2,123,457 of JBBBDQ010001648.1, forward strand.
ACCTTAGCTGGTGAAGAGAAGAGATAGATTCATACCTTTGGCAAGGCTATTTGATAAAAAGTAAAAGTAATGAACTCAACTGGAATTTGAACTCTACTCACCATTGTGTTACCTGCACATTCAACTTTGACTGTAAAATGAAAATTCTTTTCAAATCTTTTGAAAGCAATCATGACCTTTGTGTGGTTATAGAAAACAAATATAGTCAAATCATTACCTTTGTGTGGTTATAGAAAACAAATATAGTCAAATCATGACCTTTGTGTGGTTATAGAAAACAAATATAAACGTTTGTTTTTTTTAAATATTGTAATGAGAAAAATGAGAGACTTCCGCCCAATTTTTCTTGAAATCAAACTGTTATGAACACAGTAAAAGAATTTTGAGATTTGCTAAAAGCCTGTTTTTTGTGGTTACTTATCAAAACTGACTCAGGTTTACATTTTTATATTTCATTTTTATAACCACAACACCTATTAGTAGTTAGGAATAAAAGAAAAAAAAATAATATATCTGAATTTTTTCAAAAAGGAATTATCATTTAAAATCAGATTCAGTCAGTCAGTGCCATATGTGATACACACTTGGGTGATCATGTCTCTTTCAAGACGTGACTGCCTGGGCAGAAGATTTCCTCACAGTAGGTTGCCATTACTTTCTGCAGTAGACTGGTTTTCAACCAAGGCTATAGAACCCAATCTGTCCAGATGTTCAACCTATAGCTGGAGGAAGAAGAAATGGATTAAAATACATTATTATATTAATAAGTAGTAATTAGTGGCGGATCAGAACAGATCCTCCACTTTAAGTCCAAAATTTAATTGTATTTGTTTCTGATTATATTAATTTGCACTAATTATAGGGGGATCAGTTTATTACTTCATGACAATAGAAAACTGATCCACCATTTTATGCCCAGTAAAAACTAATTATGTTTCCAACTATTATATTCAATCAGTTAAGTGCCACACATGATACACGTTTGGGTGATCATGTCTCTTTAAACCATAGCTGGAGAGAAAAGTAACAGATTAATACCTTTCCCAAGATTATTTGCTTGTAACTAAATGCAACAAATTCAACTGGAACTCAAAATCTGTTTTCTGATTTCTTGTTCCGAGCTGATATCTACTGCACCACAACGCATATCCCACAATCAGACTAATACCCTAATTTTTTTTGTTAACACAATGTTTCGACCTTCGTGTTTGTCAGTCCTCATCAGGTATCTGTTGATCTGGATAACTTCAATCTCAGGCCCATTATCCAATCCTGTCTTGGTTCAGTTCTTTCAAGTCATGTTCTCAACTAATCAGAGTGAGTCCCTTTCCAGTTGAAACAGAATCAGCAAAAAATAAACAATTAACCAAGACGAGATACTCTTAAGACATGGACAGTGGAATGAGAACAATCTACTCCAGTAGATTTAATAAAGAGTTAAGTTAAAAACTGAAAGACTGTTACCCAGAATGTAATAGTAATAAAAAAGATGAGGACATTAGTCTGACTGTAAATAATTTTAAGCAATTAATTTTATTTTATTTACACTATTTATATTCAGACTATTGTCCTCATCTTTGTTATTGTCGTCACAATGTTTCAGCCATTGTGCTTTCTGGCTTTCCTTAGGGGTACATCGATCTGGGTAACCTACATGGAATTCTGAACTGAACCAATTTATTCAGTCTATAGAGGTAGACTGTTTTCGTTCTACTGCTCATGTCTAGGGATATTGTCTAGTTTTCATTTTTATACAGTACTTCTCAGTTATTGCTTACCATTGAAGAAGTACACAGGGCATGACATTATTGTTATCTTAACAGCCAAAACATCGTGATAACAACAATAAAGATGAGGAAAATAGTCTGAATATAAATAGTGTAAATAATGATAACTCCTCATCCCAGAAAATCAGACAGGGATTTGTTTTTAATCCAACATTCTTAATACTGTAACCATTATTTTTAGTAAGTACAGTATAACCCGGATATAAGAGACTCATATATAAGAGAAATCCGGATATAAGAAATTTTCTTTGGTCCCAAATTACAGCCTGTGGTAATGTATATAAAATAGACCAAATTCGGATATAAGTCCTGGCAACTCTCTTATATCAGGGTTACACTGCATACATATCCGAGAGGTACATTTTCTTTCATAAAACTAGGCTGATAGATGTTAATTTTATTTTGAAAAAAAAAAAAAGAAAAAGATATCTACACGAACACATGTACTGACAAAAAATACTACTTATGGTAATTAAAACCACAAATAACGTAAATAAAACCAACATTTTCACAATATGATATAATTCATCATGCATTTGCCAATTTTTTATTTTTTTGCTGAAATAATTAAAAATAAAATAAATGAATAACACAATAGCACCATCTAAAATAAGATATATTTTAATTAAAAGTATTTAGAGAAAGGACCAGTTATTTTTGTACGGAGAGAGATTCTGGTTTGCAATGTGAGAAGTTTTGCAAGAAATCAAGACAATTTTATGAATTCTGCTATGTAGACAAAGTTCACATGGATGGTAATGATTCAGTCTTTAAAAAAAAAATCATAAAGTTAACCATTTTCTACATGGAAAGCGGTACTTCTTTCTTTCGGCATTTGACAGCAGGACTCATTTTTCAACAGCTTAAAGGGCTTATGCAACAATAAAATTGTCCACACCAATGGCACTGATACCTTCAAACCGTTCAGTGGTTTAGATCCAACACTGTATTGAAACGGATTGTCCCAGAGTAGAAACAGATCAAATTTGTAAATATGTGAAGTTGAACAATAATTTTGGAAACAGTAAGAATGGCGTTATTGATTAAACAAAATGAAACCGTTTAATGCATAGAATACATTATCAGGAAAAAAAATTGTTTCTTTTTAGCAATTAAGTCACTAAAGGTTCAAAAAGTGAATTCTTGGTGTCCAGAGAAATGTCAATTGTGTTTGTAAAAGTGGAAAGTTAAACGACCAATTTAGGGTTAAACTGTGCTCTAATTAAACAGGAACAGTTAACGAGGTGATGAGGGTGAGTGGGGGGAAACAGATTGATCTGTTAAAAAATAAATTGTATTTTTCATGATTAAGCTTTAATAAACAAAAAGAGTGAGAAAGTGATCACTAAAAAGCTAAAACAAGTGAGAGAGTGAGGTTACTAGAAAGCTAAAGTGAGAAAGAGAGTGAGAGAGAGATTACTAAAAAGCTAAAGAGAGAGAGAGTGAGAGAGAGATTACTAAAAAGCTACAAGAAAGAGAGTGAGAGATCACTAAAAAGCTAAAGAGAGAGAGAGAGAGAGAAAGAGAGAGAGATTATTAAAAATCTACAAGAAAGAGAAAGATTGATCACTAAGAGAGAGAAATCGCTAAAATGAGAGAAACTTTTCACTAAAAAGCTAAAATTAAAGAGAGAGAGAGAGATCCCTAAAACGTTGAGAGAGAGAGAGAGAGAGAGAGAGAGAGAGGGACTGATCATTAAAATGTTAAAACAAGAGGAATAGCGGAAGAATGAAAGAGAGATTGATCACAAAATTTTGAAGAGCAAATGAGAGATAGAGAGAGAGAAGAAACAACATTCCTTCAATTAGAAAACTGACATGTCATCTTTAAGAAAAATGACAAGATTCCCACTTTAGTGACATTTTCAACCACTAGAATTTATTAAGAATAAAAGAAAAAAATCAAAGGCAAGCTTTAGGAAGCCCGACCAGAAAAATAGCATCTGACGTTTTAGGTTCTTTAAAACTATTTAGTTACAGGAACAACCACAAAAGTGTATGCAGGACTACACAGTTCAGAGAAACTATTAATAATAATCTAGTATTAAAAAAATATATAAATTAAAAAAAAAATTGCTTGCCTACTACAAGTTGAATCACAGTAACATCTGTAGATCGTATGCTACAATACAGAGTTAATGGTTCAACTATCAGTTGGGAGGAATATATTCAACTACTGGTAAATATTTAACTATGTAAAAGCTCTTATACGGTGGTAAGAATATCTTGATACACTTGGAAGTCTACATGGAATGACCTAGAGTAAGAAATTGGAAAAACATTTTGACGTTCATATAGACAACATGAGAAAAAGAGGCAAGGGGAGACAACTTTTCGTTGTTTTTTTTAAGTTACCAAAAAAAAAAAAAAAAAAAAAAATTCTTGAAAAAAAAAAATGTGTAAATAACAAGGATATTATTGGCTTTATAAGCATTGTTCATGTGTTTCAAGAGTGAAACATGGAAGCTATTTGAAAAATACAAAATATACAGTTGGAGAATTTCAGTTAATAAACTGCAATCAAAACCAGACATCGACAATTTTGAGCATTTTTATATATAGCCTTTTTTCTTGTTAATATTTTATATATCATATTGGTAATATGTTATATATTTTATACTACACGTGTGTTATCTCTAAAGAGAGAGAAATAATCAAATCAGTTTTTCTTAAAAAAAAAATACCAATAAACTTATTGAACAAGCCCACATATGCACAATTTGTTTTTAATTTATGTTTTTTTTTTAGTTATTTTTTTTTGTTTCCATCTTTCAAAACTTAAAACTTATCTTCAAACCTTTTTTGTGGAGCAAGAAAGCAGAGATGGGTGGGGGGAGGTCCTAAGTGACATTGTTGGACAAGCTGGATAACAGCCCAAAGAATTCTGATGCAACTTTCTGGAGATGACTGGTGCTACCAATAGATGATCATTTTATTTCTTGGCAGTGGTACAGAGGGGGGGGGAATGAAAAATAAATAAAAATTGACAATTTTCTTTTGCTGATAAATTTTGTATTTTATATTATACCCCACCACCCTTTTGATGACTAAAGATTGCCCTCACCCAACCCCACCAAAATTTTTATCTAAATTATTATCTTGAAGGACCTTTTCTTCATCTTTAGAAAAATCTCATGTAAATGAGAAAATTCTCAAATATCTCTTTAGAAGACAAATGAATAAAATAATCATAAATAGATATTATTTCACTAAATTTTTCAAAAATTTAAATTAGTTTTATAACTGATTTAAAAAAAAATATTTTTCAAAGTAAAACGTTTATTTACAAATCATTTTCTTACTGTTAAAATTTTTTCTGTTTAACTAAATTTTTAAAAATTTAATAACAAAAATTTTTAAAAGTTAATCAAAACATGAATCTAAAAAAGATTAAAACTTTAATTTTTTAAATTAATAATTAGAATATTTTAGTATTCCTCATAATTTTAAGACACCTTTTGGTATCTACAGATTTTTAAAAATATTTCAATGTCCAAAGTTTTTATTTTTAGACAGGCCTGTATCGAAAGATTTTTTTAAAGATTCCTTGGTGTCTAAAGATTTAAGATAGCTTAATATTTTTAAGATACCTCGGCATCTAAAGAGGACTTCCAGACACCTCGGCATCTAAAGAGGACTTCCAGACACCTCGGCATCTAAAGAGGACTTCCAGACACCTCGGCATCTAAAGAGGACTTCCAGACACCTCGGCATCGAAAGAGGACTTCCAGACACCTCGGCATCGAAAGAGGACTTCCAGACACCTCGGCATCGAAAGAGGACTTCCAGACACCTCGGCATCGAAAGAGGACTTCCAGACACCTCGGCATCGAAAGAGGACTTCCAGACACCTCGGCATCGAAAGAGGACTTCCAGACACCTCGGCATCGAAAGTGGACTTCCAGACACCTCGGCATCGAAAGAGGACTTCCAGACACCTCGGCATCAAAAGAGGATTTCAAGACACCTCGGCATCGAAAGAGGATTTTCAAGACACCTCGGCATCGAAAGAGGATTTCCAAGACACCTCGGCATCGAAAGAGGATTTCCAAGACACCTCGGCATCGAAAGAGGATTTCCAAGACACCTCGGCATCGAAAGAGGATTTCCAAGACACCTCGGCATCGAAAGAGGATTTCCAAGACACCTCGGCATCGAAAGAGGATTTCCAAGACACCTCGGCATCGAAAGAGGATTTCCAAGACACCTCGGCATCGAAAGAGGATTTCCAAGACACCTCAGCGTCTAAAAAGACTTTCCAAGACACCTAGGTATCTAAAGGATTTGCAAGACATCGCAGTATCTAAAGATTTTTTCAAGACACCACAGTATCTGAAGATGTTTTAAGATACATCAGTATCCTATTACGTTTTTAAGACAACCAACGGAAGATAATTTTCACAAGAAATAAAGTAAAAAATAAATTTTCAAAAAAATCTACCAAGACCACTTGCCAATGATGAGTTTATCATGAATTTACAAAATACTCAGCTTTTCTTTATAATGTGTCTTCAAGGCAGCTGATGGTAGTCCCACCTTCACAACTCCTTCTTTAGGACAGATCTTTGCTTTTTAATGTAAGTGTTATAGAAGAAGTGGGCAAAAAGAACAAAATAACTTAAGTACATCAGTGTTGAGTATTTTATATTGTCAAAACTTTGATTGCAAAACTCTCCCCTCAGTTTGATTTGGTAGGACCACAAATTAATTAAACACCCAACGACCATCTGTAGAATTTGGAGAGATGTTACAGCCATATTAACACACAGCGGTACATATATTTTCATAGCTCTCAAAGCGTAATATGTATACATGATGGAATGCACTATGTAATTCATGACCATAAACCAACGTCCAGGTGCAGTATGGTCAGTGTAACTGTACCATACGTATATGAGGGTGGCTATATGGTGGTACCAGTGCAGGAAAATTAACTGCTGCTTCCTCAGAACTATGAACAGGGTGTCACCCAATTCAAAAACTTTTGAGACAGTGAACATATAAGCCCAGAAACTGGTGACTCCTCGGAAGTATGTCGGCACACAAATGGAATATTGCACGCTTCGATTCCTGATGGTCGAGATCAGCTCCGGCAACGTGCGGACCGCACCCGCAATGCTAAAGAGGGCTAGAGTCCCACTCCAGATAGCCAGAGCCGGGCGGAGGTCAAACCTTGTTCGGGCCTTCATCCAGAACTGTCCAGCAAAGATGAGAATGATATAGATGGTTGAATAGATGAAGCAGTTGGTCCAGTTCTTTAACATGTACTCCATGAAGGACGGTTCATCAAAGAGTTTCTCAAAATTGAATACAATGGAATAGTTGTGTTCGCCCTCTTCCATCATCTGCCACCCACCGATGTGACCTTGGCTGGATGCTGCTGCGACCATAGTGATAATTGAACACACTCCAGCCGAACTTTAGGAATGGTTACAAGTACAGCGGGTTTCAATCTGAAAAGATATGAAATTAAACAATTAGTAAAGAACTTGATAAAGTTTTAGACATGTATAACTTTTCTATAGTTGTTTTCATAATACAAAGTCCATTTGGAATGTATCCATGCATTAAACAACGTCGAGTCTAGTGAGCACCTAGATGGGTTACCACTTCGGAATATCAGATGCCGTGAGTTTTGATGTGTGGGTGGTGGCTCTGAATTGGTAATCGGAGAGCCCAAATCTAATTGCATTTGTTATATTCACTTATGTAAGTTGTGGAGCAATGGATATTGGTTTGAAAAAAGAAACTGGAGGGTTGAGTTCAAATTACAGCCAAATTCGTTGCAATCACTTATGCACAAATACCTTTGGGAAAGGTATGATGAATCCATCTTTCCTCTCTCTAGCTATGGGTCGAATAGCAGGACAGATTGAGTTCTATAGCTTTGGTTGGCAAACAGGCTAATGCAGAAAGACATGGCAACCTACTATGAGAAAATCTTCTGTCAAGTCAGCTATGGATTGAAAGAGACACGATTGCCCAAGCATGTATCATGTATGGCACTTAACTGCCAACCAAGGCTAGAGAATCCAATTTGTCCTGCGATTTAACCCATAGCTGGAGGGAGAAGCAGATTCATACTTTTTCCAAGGGTATATGTGAATGCAACAAATTCAACTGAAATCCGAACTCATCTCTCCAATTTCTCATTTCGATCCAATATCCATTGCATCCTAATGCACATTTCAAGGATCAATTTGTACGGTTTTTTTTTCTAATCTATAATAGGTTGTTGCACATTGGGATCAAAATTGTATATAAACTTTTTTAAATTTTTGTTTAAATACTTTCAACCATATCAGTCAATATCAAAAACAGGGTGTTGTCACTGTGATAGACAAGCTTTTGTTGGCCATATCATGGCATATTTTCTTTGTAGAGTGGGGCTGGGTTTTCAGATTAATCCAAAAGAGGTCACGTTTAAAAAAAAATGAACTTTAAGCAATTTATTCACACTCTTGATTTCAATTTAAAACATCTTATTTGAAAACTGAAGAAAAACATTAAATCACAGACAGATCTTGATGGTTAAATATAACAAAACATTTTGGATATAAAGAACTCATTCAAACATGTTTTATTAAAATCAAAACTGACAATGTCTGTTTTCATTTTTTTGTTAGATTGTTTTTCAACTCAACATTTGAGTAGATCAGATTAAATTTATGAAAACACTAAAACAGTTTCATATTCATTTTGTACATTTACTCAAATTTTGAGACTCTCAAATTCAATAAAACATTATTTTAGAAAAAATGAAAAAAAAATAGTTATTTTAATTTACGGGGAAAAACCAAAATTGATCCAAAATTCTTTGCTTTACTAAACAAACACTGGCGCTCATATTATGTGGTAGCTGAAAAGACCAGCCCTGTCTTTTATAGAATTAGAGCTAAGTTAACCAGCTCAGTCACACATGCCGAGCATCTCTGGGCAGTATTCATAGAAGAATGAAAAATCTCCATTATGGAGGGACCATTACAGAAAATAGTATTGGCTGCTCCAATAGAATCCAGCAATTCTAACAGCAAATCCAGAGTGGAACAGGCCGATTTTCCAGTACACAAGTACTGAGATTAACGTGAGAAATTAGATAAGTCTGATGTCTCATTAATGAAGTGCCATATCAGGACACAACATAAAATGACAGATAATTGGAGTAGATAGACTAAACTATCGCCCGGTTCACACTCCACCCTCGTCTATTGAACAGGTGAAGAGGCTCATCCCTTGTTCCCTGTTTAGGATGTGGTTTCCGGCTTTCTCTTTTCCAATCTTTTCACTCTTTTTTTCTTTTTTTTTTTTTCAATTGGAGTAGATAGACTAAACTATCGCCTGGTTCACACTCCACCCACGTCTATTGAACAGGTGAAGAGGCTCATCCCTTGTTCACTGTTTAGGATGTGGTTTCCGGCTTTCTTTTTTCCAATCTTTTCACTCTTATGTATCCCCCTGCACATCAGTGGCGTTACCGCCTTGCTCGGGGTGATATGATAAAAAAAATCATCTCAACTGCTGATAAAGAGGTTGGGATGGAAGCAATTGAAAAGTCTTGAAAAGTCTTGTTGGAATGGAAGCAATTGAAAAGTCTTGTAGACTTAATGGTAGATATGCTGTAAAATAAGTTAGAGAAGAAAACTGCAGGAGGAATGAGAAACACTCGAGGTAGAGAGGTTAGCTTCCTTATGACAATGTATGCGTAAGTTACAGTGTGTGTGGAAAGCATTATGTTAATAGCTTTTAGAGTGTGATGGATCAATTTTTTGTTTTTAGACTAAGTTAGTTAGGAGCTAGAAACTGTAGGTGATACAACTAATCCTCCAAGCAAACCGCATGCTCATCATCAACAGATAAAATCAGGCCCTTAGGTAATTTTTCTTTTTTTTTGTTTTGTTTGTTGCTGTTTTCTCAGTCAGACTTTCAATGACATGTACTGTAGATAATGGCAGTTTTCTGTGTTCAAACATAGTATGTTTGAAATTAAGAAGTTACATGCATGACATTGAACTCAAACATGCGTGGTGTTAATTAAAAGTCATTTACCGAATGTTAGTTTGAAAATTGAGGTGTGCTTAGCACTGATAATCATATATTGAGATGTCTACTGCTATGATACAATACAGAGAAAAGAAGACTTTTGAATATTACATAACTTTCTTCAGGTGTATGTGTTCTTAAAAAAAAGCAAAAGAAAAAAAATCACTGTGCATTAAGGACATTATAAGAAGGGCATAACATTGTCAGGGTTGCAATTTCGGCACTGGTTTTGTATTCCAAAACAGAAAATCTTTTTCTTTTGTATGTTGTTATATATATATATATATATTTTTTTTTTTTTTCACAATTGTCTTGATTGTGTAGGGTAGTGAGAGTGGAAGAGACATGCACATAAAATGTTCACACATGAACATTTTTGAAAATGGGATGGCAAGGAGTGTAATATATTACCTTGAACGGCAGATGTAATCGACAGATATATCCGAATAAAGTCAACAAAACTGGCTTGAAAGACAATGAACTGCTGGTTGTGATTGACAGATAAATCCGACCATAGATAAAGTCAACAAAACAACAACCACAAAAAGCAAAAATGTGTCGGTGGAGAGGCGTAGCCATGTTGGTTACGTGGGAGTTTTAAAACTATATAAAGTCTAGAATTTTAGCTGAAGAAAGACTCCCACTGGCCCCCATCTTCTGACAGCCCCTCCATGTGTGTAATATATCCAGCTGTCCTCCTGCACAACACAAGCATCACCAATGAAGAATAAAAACATAAGATTATATTTTATATATACATGTTCCTTGTTGCTTCCAGCCGTAGTGTGTGTGTGTGTGTATATATATATATATATATATATATATATATATATATATTTCATTTGAAAATAAGTTATGTCTGAAACCTATATTTCAACTTTTAGGTATCTTCAGGTGATTTACAATAACTGATTTTTCCATTTTCCAAATATGCAACTGAAATTTTCAAACAATCGAAAATTTTCAAAATTAAGGAGGAGTTATTCAAGGATCCTACAACACTTTTATCCATTTTTGTAAGATTCTAGTAAGTATTTATAAGTATGATTGCATCTGGACATAACTTCTGATCTTTCATTTAGTAATTTTTTCTTTCATTTAGTAATTCTTTTCAGTTCTGGGGACAACATAATAGATAGCTCTTCCTCCTGGCACAGTCTGTATACATTGCCACCATTGTATGGTTTGGCTATTTTCACTAAAATTTTTTAAAAAAACAAGGCCCGTATGATGAAGCTGAAATTTCAGAATTGATAGGAATACACGTTCTAAGTAAAATCAATGAAATATTCCAGCCACAATTATACAGAGATGACGGATTGATAATAGCACTGGACAACAAAACGAAGAATGATTGAATAAGAAAAATGCTTTACAAACTCTCTAAAGATCTAAATTCTGAAATCGTAGTTGCAACAAATAAGAAGGTTGTCCAATATTTAGATGTAGAACTTAATTTACAAACTGGTAGTGTCTCTCCATATATGAAAACAAACACAACTTTAAATACGTAAACACAAGATCTAACCATCCCAAAAGCATAATCAAGCACATCCATAAAGGAATAGAGCACAGGCTATCAAAAATGTGTCAAACAAAGAAACCTTTGATGAAAAGAAAAATGATTATGAAAATGCTTTAAAGGAATCTGGCCAGAAGAACAATTTAGAATACAAACCTCAGCTAAACAAACAAAAAATACTAGAAATCAAAACACTATTTAGTTCAACCTACAGTTTAACTTAGAAGTAAAATCCAAAATAGGGCAAATATTTTTTAAATTAATCAATAAACACTTCCCAAAAAACTCGGAATCAAACAAAATTTTCAATAGGAATCCAATCAAATTACGAGTAATTTAGAAAATTACATAAAAAACAAAACAACATCATTAATAAAGAATGTAACTGTAGGAACAAAAACAAATGCCCACTTAACGGACTTTATAAAACAGAAGGAGGTTATTTACAAAGCAGAGGTACATGACATAGATGGACAAAGAAAAACCTATTTGGAGTCGACTAAAAACAGTTTTAAAATCAGATAGGATAATCACAAATCTACATTTAAACTAGAAAAGCTTAAAAATTGTACTAAACTAGCTAACCATGTTTAGAAATTAAGATGTCCACATGTAATCATACCTGTGAATGCTTACTAGGATCATGCAAACATGGATGAAAGTGTTGTAAAATAGATTAAATATGTCAGTTGTTAAATCCATTTTGTTAATTCCTGGAACTTTCCATTATATATATATATGCCCAAATGGATGTGTGCATGGGCACACCTATGCAAAAATGTATACGTGCATATGTACAGTGTGTGTGCATGATTGTATGTGGGTATGTATGTGTGCATAGAAACAGATATAGATAAAACAAACAAGCATAGAGACTTACAGACTCTCTTCTAACATTAAGCCAAAACACATAAGCCAGGGTAATCAATGGGATTTATGACAACCAATTTATCTTCAGAGATCCCAAAAAATACTCTTCCAACACAGATGAACTGAACCAAATGAGAACACAAGCTAAGTTTTTCTCTGGCAAAACGTGTCTGATTTCAAATTTTTCACTTCTCTTTTAGATACAATTATATATCCTACCCACGCGCACATTATATATGTATAACTCACACACATACACACAGAGGGTGCGATGGATAAATTGTCATCTAAATTATGCAACCATGAAAATAACATTGACATCTCATTTTAACAGATACCAGTTAGTTAACTGCCATATGTGATACACACTTGGGCGATAATGTCTCTTTCAAGACATGAGTGACTAGGCAGATTTTCTCGCAGTAGGTTGCCATTTTTTCTGCTGTAGACTGGTTGCCAACCAATGCTGTAGAACCCAATCTGTCCTGCTATTCAACCCATAGCTGGAGGGAGAAGAGATGGATTAATATCTTTCTCAAGGGTATTGATGCATAAGTGAATGAAATAAATTTGACTGGAATTCAAACTTGGCTTTCTGAGTTCTTATTTTAAGCCAATGTTCATCACATCATAATGCACATCCTATAACAGATGTATTTACCAAAATTACACAAAAATATCTTGAAATACTAAAGAGTAAATTTATTCAATAAAATTGCCACAGCCTACAGAAAATTTCAGAATCTCTTGCATCTCTTCTGGATGGTCTCCTTGTTTAGGTTGGTGAATGCTGCCATAATCCTTGCCTTCAGTTCATCTTTGGTATTACAAGTTTTGTTGGTCTTTCACTTAACTGTACCCCACACATAATAATCAAGGGGGGGTTGCTGTCTGGAAAGTTAGGTTGCCGCAGGTAAGGGATGATGTGGTCACAGAAATTATCTGACTGCCATGACTAAGTTCTCCTGCTTGTGTGGCATGGTGCAGAGTCCTATTGCCAGACATAGGATGTTCCAGCAGTCACCCCCTTGACCCAGGGCAGCCCTATCTGCTGAAGTCACTTGATGTAAGACTATGTTGAGCCTGAGATTCTCACCAACAAATTCAGTTTTTTTCTTATCAGAACAATCACAGTATGTTTTCCGAGCTGCTGTACCTTCATACTCATCATTACAAATTAACACTTTCCAAATTCACTGCACTGTCCTCAGATCAACATCCAAACACTTTGAAATGTTCGCATTGAAGCTTCCAGTGCAAATGCCATTTCTAAATTTCTGGCATAGTGAATTGCATCATGGTGCTCTTTTTCTCACAGAGTGCCCAACTGACCCTCCTATATAGTACTGTTGACAAAATCAAAAACAATGTGCATAAAATAGTAACAATTTAACCATTGTGTGTGTGTGTGCATGTGTGGGGTTTGGGATTAGACAGTTTGATTTCTGACTATAAAGCCAGGTTCAAATCTCAGCGTAGTCAATTTGTCAGGAAGGTGACTTCTTGATGTCATTGGTATAGAGGAGGCAATTACAGGGTGCGGTAACTTTGAAAAGTGCCTAAAAACCATACCATGGGTTAACCCAAGCCTTGTGAGTGAAATTGGGTAGACAGGACTCTTTGGGAGCCATCGATGGTTGTGCTAGCTGAAAATCCCAAGTCATTGTGACCAAGGGTTTAAGCATCCTGGGCTTGTTCAGACTTGTTCACATTAGATAAGCGCACTCTCCCGGAAATTGTAAGGTCTGCTCAACATAGTTGCAGTATAAACCACAGATGGGCTCTGTGGGTGTTGAACAAACACAAGTGTGCCTGTGCAAGCGTCTACAATGGGGATTAGCTAGCCACTATGAGTGGCCAGCCATTATTTTATTTATATATATATATATATATATATATATATATATATATATATAGAGAGAGAGAGAGAGAGTAACAATTTATCAACTCAAAAATCTAACTTAACAGTTAGATTGAACATTTTGAATTTTTTTATAATAGATAGTAAATCTAAGGTATTTGTAGGAATTTATAACTTTTATATAGCAGCCGACTATATTTTTAATATCATTTTTGTCTGGTTTATAAGTAGAATGCATCTGGTTGCAATAAAACAATTTAATGGAGACTATTTTTGTTTATATCAAGTTGATTGCTTATATTATTTTTATGTCTGTCTTTAAAGTCAATCTTATTTCTTCAACAACATAAATTAGGAAATTATTTCTGATAAGTGTTTGTTTTATGTTGCTTAACCCATTCGTGCCCATGACCCTGTTGTTTAGGACTAGAAACATAATTTACCATATTTCAGTAATTCCTGCAGTTTTCAGATATATCTTTCGTTAGTCATAAAGTATTAACTATCTTTTAAATATATCACCTACTGTCTGATATATATTGGCAACACTGATGTCTCGGTTTTCATTATAGAGTGAAAATCTTGAGGAGGAGGACACTCAGTTTCATCTATCACTCAAGCAAAAACTTTTTTGGTAAGTAGTACTTACATCAAACTCATATTTGTGTATAGTATATATTAATGCTCTGTCCTATAAAGCCAAGAAAATGAATGAAAGTAATTTTACTCAAATATACCATGTTCTATAAGTTTGGTCCTAAAATAAGGACCAAACTAAACATTTTTAAAACTAAAAAAAAATTTTTAAATGCAATAAAATTTTTTTAAATGTTTAGTATTAAATAGATTTGTACAAATTAAAGATTTTGGTAAACAATTCAAGAAAAAAGTTTGGACACTAATGGGTTAATTCTCTAGAAAACAATGTGTCCAGAGAGGAAATTATTTATAAACATTCACTTTCGTAATTAAGTAGACATGAGTTTTTACTTGTAGTTTATTTTTTGTTTTTATAAGTATTGAAGTATTGAGCAAGGGTGTTAAGAACTACAAGGGATAGGGAGATGTGGAGGGCCATGATCGCCTATGTCCAGAAAGGACACAACAGATAGAATATATACAGTAGTAAGGAATTTAGATTTATATTGCAAGCATAATGCTTAATTGGGCGTTTAATTTACGATCATCCTCTTAGTTCAAACTAATCATTAGCTGATAAATTTGCAGAAACAGAAAGACCATAAAAGCATAGTCAGCCATTTTGAAAGTCACTCTGAAAACAGACCTGCAAATGGGAAAATAAAAACTGAAACTTTTTATTTGTATTTGGGCAAAAACCTGAAGTACTAAATATATTTCAGTAAAAAATAAATAAATAAACAGAACTGTTGCATGAACGTGTAGATCTGAAAGTAAAAACACAAAGTCTTTAATAATAACTAACAAGAGTCAAAAGAATTTGGACATTAGAGAATGTATCTTTATATTCAAACTTGAAGCCAAGAAAATAACCTGGAGAAATTGAAAAAATAAAATAATTAACAAGTAACTTTTGTTGGTATTTAACATGTAAATAACAAAGGTTTACTTAAGGTGATTTTCTAAGCGCAGCCTAGATGTGGCACAAGGCCGAAAGTATGGGACACCCAGTGAGGATCGAACTCACTACTGAATTGTAATAATTCTAACGAGACAAGCTTGCTAACCATTACACCACCTCAAGGTGCCCAAAAAGTAGACATGAGTTTTTACTTGTAGTTTATTTTTTGTTTTTATAAGTATTGAAGTGATAAAATTATTATTAGCAGCTAAGAAAGAGATTCAGTTTTTAATTTTGAGTTCATATGTGAATTGTGGAACTCCCATTTCGATATTAAATTTGCCTAGACTGATAAAGTAGATCTCGTGTCTGCTTTTGGAAAGGATCTCCAATCTGTGATGGATTGGGTTAAAAAAATGGCTTGTAAATTTTAATGTTCCCAAAACAAAGCTGCTCTCCTTTAACCATCATAGGGAAACTTTTCTACCTTCCATTAATATGGATCACGCTAGTCTCCCTAAAAGCAATGCACTGCGCCTCGTTGGCCTGACTCTCTCAGTCGATCTTAAGTGGAATGAATACATTAAATCAATAACTACATCTACTGGTTGTGCTGCTGTGTTGGGCCAGAAAGTTTTTTCTTATCAGAATCTATCTTGCACATTTATAAATCTACCATTTGTCCATGCATTGAATATTGTTGCCATATTTGGTCAGATGCTCCTGATGTTCATTATGGGATTCGCAACAAAATCCAAAGAAGGAACTGCAATTTAATCGGTTCCAATTTCACTGCTTGCATTCGGCCATTTTCTCACCGATGGAATATCGTTTCCCTCTCTCTTTTCTGCAAGTATTTTCACAACTTCTGCTCTGACAAGTTTTATTCCCTGGTGCCCCGCCCTCATGAATTTACCTGTGCTACTAGACTGGTAACTAGGTCCCACCCTTTTACTATCAAAATAGGCAAATGTGACTGCCAATTCTACTCCAGAAGTTTCTTTCCTCACATTTCCTACCTGTGAAACTATCTTCCGTATACTTGCTTCCTTGAAAGCTACAATCTCCAAAAGTTTAAATGCAACATTAATTGCCATTTTCTATCTCTGTGATTTCTGCATCTTACCAAAAAAAAAAAACAAAAAAAAAAACATTTTAAACTTTTCAATTTTGTCACACACACACACACACAAAAATTAGAATTAATCTTTTATTAATTAAAATTAAAATTAATTTTTTATTAATCTGACAGATTATCACTTTAAACATTATTTTTAGTGGATACTCTGAGACAAAAATATAGAAAGATACTGTTTAATCAATAGATATTAATTCATAAATAAATAATAGAACAGAGTGGTAACCCTGGTTCACTGTTTTTACAGCACGATCTAAACTTATTTATAAATGGAACTTTGTGTGTGCGTGTGTGTGTGTGTGTGTCCATGTCCCCGTTACCTATAGACTCCGAAACAGCTGAACCGATTTTCTTGAAAATTCACACAGTTGTACTATAAGCGTCTGCGAGTGTTCTTAGGTTTTGTCTCGAGGTACCGCCGATAAATATCGAACATCAATAATCGAAAAAATTGGGTTATAAAAGGAGTGGTCCAATTTTAATCAAATTTGATACACTCATAGACAAAGACATAAGAAACGATATTCAGAAGTTTCAATGTTGCAGTTCTTACAATCGTGCAGAAAATCGATAATATATATATATATATATATAAAAGGCAAGATGTTTGTGTGTGTGCGTGTGTGTCTGTTTATCTGTATTTTTTCAGCCCTTTTATTTTAGTTTTTGCTTTGGGTTTGGCTCTAAGTAGGTATAATTGTAGTTCTTAGTCTTGGCCATGATACCATTTACTCACGACTTATTTAGCCTTCAAAATTCAGTTTACAACGAAAAAATCTTATTTGATATCGATACCAGGAAATCAAAATTTGACTTACATCCATTCATTTTTCTTTCAGTCTATGGTTCCGCTTTAACTGCAAACAACTATTGCTTTTTAGTCTTTCATGTCAATGTCCAAAGAGTCTGAGCTCCAGGACCATGGATTAGTTCTAAAGCTTTCATTACACCCGAGCAACGCTGGGCTATCCTGCTAATGTGATAATAAAGATGGGAATAGTCTGGAAAATGTAAATGAAAAACTTATACAGTAAAAAAAAAAAAAAAAAAAAAAAAACATGCAAATTTCAGAAGCTGAGGGAAACAATCCTGATTTTAAGCATTCCTAAAATCATGGCCTGTTTCCAAAATTTTAGCCATTTTATTTATACCTACCAACTCTTTATACTACAAAGGATCACAATCACACTTATATTGCTCTAGTTTCAATAGCAAGTATTTTTTAAGGATGAAATTGTTAGTCCCACATCCAACAATTCAGTTTTTAATTCCATTATCCTTCTCCTTGACTGGCTGTCGACCCCAGCTAAGAACCCAGTCAGCCATTTTCTATTTTTTTTTAACTTACAGTTAACCAAGGAAGAGATTATTAATTCATATTGGCTCATAGCTGCCATTTTTTTTAACTGGTAACCATTACGCCACCTTCCATCCCTTTTGTTGGAGTCAATCAAAACTTCACCAACATTAAAATAGTTTTCTTGGTGCTGATAAACAAGCTTAGTCAATGCATCAATGTCAGATGCATCGATTGTTATCAAAGAGAAAACTAAGAAAATAGCTTCAGTAACAATCTTCCATAGTTTGAAACTGTTTATACAAACCAGGAGCCACTAATGACAATGACAAACACAAACATTTTGTAGTAAAATAAGAATCAATAAAAAAAAATAACCTTGACAAGAATACAACAATTAAAAATGGCTGCAATCAAAACAAAGGTGCATACGTGTGTGTTGGTTGGTTCTTTTTGTTTGGTAGCATATCGAACTCTATGGGTTATTTAATGCCAAAATCTAAATATTTTGTACACAATTTTTTTTTTTTTTAATAACAGTTTTGGTGATAAAAGTCTCACTAATTAAACTATAGCTGGTGGGGGGGAGGTGGATTAATACCTATCAAAAAGGTATTTGCAGATAAGTGAATATAACGAACCCAACTGGAATTCAACTCTCTGGTTAACAATTCTGAGCCATTATACGTTACACCACCTGTACATCCAAACTTGCAGGGCCTGGTATAGTATGTATGGGTGTGTGTGTGTGTGTGTGTGTGTGTGTGTATATATATATATATATATATATATGTATATATATATATATAAAAACAAACAACAGTAAATGAGGTACTGGTTAGACCAGCAGACAGTTATTCAAAAAAGTGCTCAATGCAAAAACAAAAGTACTGAGTATGCAGAGCCAACAATTATATATATAAAAGAAAGTGAAAGAACATGTAGATTAAAACCCACTATTCAAGTATTTACTTTTATAAAGAGTGCTAGATACACAGTAGAGCTTAATATTTTAATTTTGTTATTACAATGACTATACAATTATATTATTATATGACGATACAAAAATTTTAATCTTTTAGAACAATACTGTTCTTCTTCAGGTGATATGTTAAAATAAATGGTTAAAATTTTACCATTTATTTTAATATATCTCCTGAAGAAGAACAATATTGTTCTGAAACAAGAACATTTTTGTGCAGTGATATTATGTTTTTATATACCATTCTAATAACAAAATTACAATATATATATATATATAACAGAAATAGTGGTTGTTCCAACAAGAGAAATTGGTATAGAAGAAAAAGTGTGAGAAGCTGAAAATGTTTTGTTTAAAGTGTAGATTTATTATTGTTATTGTTATTAATATTTGCTTTTTGTATGATATATTAAGTGTCCATAATGGTATCTGTGTTGCTACATGTGTTTAGAGTTCAAAGTTGACTCTTCAGGTAAATAAACTTGTAACTTCACATATTGAGATTCGTTTGTTTTTCTGATGGCCAAGGTATCGTGTATAAATAAGTTAAGTGGTGAGCAGGTCTGAAAGTTCATATATATGTGTGTGTTGGGTCTTTTTCACACTCGCACGTTATATCTCTCCCGTCACCTTTGTTGGCTATAAAAAATTTTTCATGATCGCGATGCAGGAAGAAATATTTATAAGTACAAGCCTTCCCTCAACAAAACATGAAAAACCTAAGACACACGAAATTCAAATGTGATAAAAAAAACACACACACACACTAAATTTAAATAGTATCCCAAAAACAACAAAAAGAACTAGATGACCCATAGAGTAGAATTGAATCAAAATCACTGAAAACAATTTTGAAGTATAAAGACGAAATCAAATTTCGCAAGTCTTTGATAATTAATGTCATAGCTTTATTGCATTTTTTATTTTACAGTTTATAGCAGACTTTCAGTAAATGGCGTTTCTGTTTGATGAAAATAAATTGGTTACAGTCTCTAGGGGTTTGGGTGCAATGTCAATTGTCATCTATTTCTAGAAATCCCATCCACCTCCCATCCTTTCTTTGGTATCCCCTGTACCCTGTTTGTCTCTCTCTGTAGCACCCTGCGCAACTGCCTTACTTAAGGTGAAATGATAATAAAAAAGAAATGTTTTTTGCTTTATTTTGCTAGAAATTGAGGTTGTTTAAATGTATGCTGGGGTTAGGGTTACCAGAGCAGCTCTTTGCTGCTGTTGCTGTTGGCCAATGGCTGTTGGTTAATCTGTAGTGATGAACATTTATTTGAACAATCTTCGTACACACATCTTTATCAAAACCAGTTATTAAATGACAGGTTAAATTTTTATGTTTGTTAAATTAAAAAATCTATACAAGACAACACTGCTGTAGTAGTTAAGTACTACATTTTATGCATTGGTTACTCACCATGCAACCAGTCACCATAAATGCATACTTTTTAACTTTTTCCAAAAAAGTTACATATCTATAGTGTAATCACCTATTTTTGCATAATATCACCAAATAAGGAGACTGTCCAAAAGAGTTTCAGGAGATTCCAAAATTGTTAGGATGACAGTTTTATAGAATAAACTTACTCTTTAGTATTTTAAGATATTTTTGTGTAATTTTGGTAAATATATCTGTTAAAATACGATATCTATTATATTTCCTTTAATATGACAGCGAATGATTGACAATCTCATCAAAGATGAAGGAAAGATTCAAAGTAACCAAAATGGGGTTCTACAGAAGGATGCTGAGCATACAAAGGATTGAACATGTGAGCAACGACAACGTTTTGGAGAGGACGAGAATGAAAAGGAAACTGATACTTAACATCAGGAAAAGACAGCTGAAGTTTCTGGGAAATGATGAAGAAGGGCTTGAAAAATTCGATACTCACAAGACAGAGGGAAACAGAGACAGGGGAAAGCAACGTATGACATACTTGATGGGCTTGAGTAAATGGATGGCAGGGCAGGGTTTGGGAGGGGTAACAAGAGCAAGGGTGTTAAGAACTACAAGGGATAGGGAGATGTGGAGGGCCATGATCGCCTATGTCCAGAAAGGACACAACAGATAGAATATATACAGTAGTAAGGAATTTAGATTTATATTGCAAGCATAATGCTTAATTAGGCGTTTAATTTACGATCATCCTCTTAGTTCAAACTAATCATTAGCTGATAAATTTGCAGAAACAGAAAGACCATAAAAGCATAGTCAGCCATTTTGAAAGTCACTCTGAAAACAGACCTGCAAATGGGAAAATAAAAACTGAAACTTTTTATTTGTATTTGGGCAAAAACCTGAAGTACTAAATATATTTCAGTAAAAAATAAATAAATAAACAGAACTGTTGCATGAACGTGTAGATCTGAAAGTAAAAACACAAAGTCTTTAATAATAACTAACAAGAGTCAAAAGAATTTGGAACATTAGAGAATGTATCTTTATATTCAAACTTGAAGCCAAGAAAATAACCTGGAGAAATTGAAAAAATAAAATAATTAACAAGTAACTTTTGTTGGTATTTAACATGTAAATAACAAAGGTTTACTTAAGGCGATTTTCTAAGCGCAGCCTAGATGTGGCACAAGGCCGAAAGTATGGGACACCCAGTGAGGATCGAACTCACTACTAAATTGTAATAATTCTAACGAGACAAGCTTGCTAACCATTACACCACCTCAAGGTGCCCAAAAAGTTTGCTTATGTTCACATGTACACACACACACACACACACGACTATTTACGCCCTCACAGCCTGATTTAGCACTCTGGAGAAATGCTAGACTTTGAAACAGTAACTACTCTAGCATCTACACATCATTCAGTAATGAATTAGAACACTCTTGGCTACTGGCATATGTTTACATGGTATATCACATACTAAAAGTCTGCTCTTTTTTACCAAGTGCCCATAGCTCAGAGGTAGAATCTCTGACTGATGACAATTTGGTAGGGTTTCAATCCTGGCTAAAAGCAATCGGATATCTAACCGTACTGATGAGCTGCAATCCAACGAAACAGATCTGTCTGTGGATGACTATATATATATATATTACTAAATACTAAATCAATCCAAACACAAAATACTGACATGAAAACAAATTTCTACTACATTACTTCAAAATAAAAATGAATACCTTGTAAAATACCACAATGAAAAATTCAAATATATGCAGATAATGCAACATACTTATTACAAATTTAATACTTTAAACTAAACAAATAAGATAACCAACCCTCAAGAAAAAAACAAATTAAGTGAATAATAAACAAACTACAAATGAACATCTAAACACATGTAATAATAATAATAATAACAACAAGTAATTAAGTAATCAATAATAAATATGGAATTAAAAGTCAACTGCATTTGGATCCACAATTAGTTCCACTCAGTAGCCCCTAGAATAATTTGAAATATAATCATAACTACCGACCTGATAACCTTCAGGATAATAAAATAGACCTTGCTACCTATAATGCACCATTGTTCAACATATATAATTATTCAAGCCAAAAACAAAAAACACACATGACCTAAAAATTGCGTTAAAGTATGATACAGACTGTCACCACTTGGTGTTGATACCAATGTCCACTTACACGCACACATATACACACACGCAATGGATAAATTGTTGTCTTATGCAAAAATGAAAATAATAGATATCTCATTTTAACAGATATATTTACCAAAATTACAAAAAAATATCTTGAAATACTAAAGAGTAAGTTTATTCAATAAAATTGCCATCCTAACAACTTTGGAATCTCCTGAAACTCTTTTGGACAGTCTCCTTGTTTGGTGAATGCTGCCGTAATCCTTGCCTTCAGTTCATCTTTAGTGTTACAAGAAGTTTTGTTGGTCTCTCGCTCAACTGCACCCCACACATAATAATCAAGAGGGTTGCAGTCTGGGGAGTCAGGTGCCCAGATGTAAGGGGTGGTGTGGCTGCAGAAACTGTCTGACAGCCATGACTGCATTCTCCTGCTTGTGTGGCACAGTGCAGAGTCCTCTTGCCAGACATAGGGTCTTCCAGCTGCCAGCATTTTGGCCCAGGGCAGCACTACCTCCTCAGGGCACTTGATTTAAGCCTTTGTGTTGAGTGAGGCTCTGTGGCAAGAGGAATGGAAGTATAAATCTGTGTTGTTGATGGTCAGACTCTTGTTGATTTGACATGGAACAACTCATATCCACACACGTAATATTACAGTAGTACACAAGTTATATTATAGTACTAGATTCAAAATAAATCTGTTTTCCACAAGGTGATCTATGAAGATTAATAGATTTTCAACATAAATTAACCTTCATTCAGTTAAGTGCTATACATGATATACACTTTTGGCGATCATGTCTCTTATGGTTCCTAACTGACTAGGCAGAAGATTTCCCTGCAAGAAGTTGCAGTTTCTTTATGCAGTAGACTGGTTGCCAACCAAGGCTATGCTATTCAACTCGTAGCGGGGATGAAAAGAGATGTATTTGTACCTTTCCCAAGGGTATTTGCATATTAGTGAATGTGATGATGCCAACTCAAATTTGAACTCAGCTCTCCAATCTCCCATT
This sequence comes from Ascarosepion bandense, assembly GCA_037127315.1. NCBI lineage: Eukaryota > Metazoa > Mollusca > Cephalopoda > Sepiida > Sepiidae > Ascarosepion > Ascarosepion bandense. Next base: position 2,147,073 of record JBBBDQ010001648.1, read on the forward strand.
CTGAGCCGATATCCATTATACCACAAACAAACTTCATCTGTTTAATCTCACCAAATGAAATAGTTTGGGATTTGTTTTAATTTGAGAGTTATGTGCATTTCATTAAATTTTAAAAAACAAAGTTGAGATCATTAACAAACATTCCAACAAAAGAGTAATCATCATCTAAAGTCTAAATTTTAAAAAATACTTGTTAAATAACCTACTCAAAAATATTTTTTAAAAACTATATATATTAACTATGCTGAATCATGTGGCCTTGACAAGGATTGAACTCCCCAAAAAATGAAAACATGAAATAAAGAGAAAATAAGTAAAAAATTAATTAACAAAATTATTCTAGGTTTGAAAAGATCTTAGATGTTCAAAGGTTTTTTTTTTCTGAAAACAATCTGGCAAATTAACAAGTATGAAAATTGTCAAAACACATCAGAAATGAGAGTTCAACAACTTCACCAGAAAAATGTTTCTAAAAGAGAAATTTCAATAAACTAACAATGGCCTGAAAATATTAGACAACTACTCCTCAGCTGACTGGATATGTTCTAAGTACTGTCAGTAGATTAATGAAATTCCCCTTCTAGAAACATTTCCTATCCCAACAGGTAAAGCGGAATGCCTCTCCCCAACCCACCTGGGCCATCAGTCAAGGTGTAAGTGCTGCACCTTAGAAGTCAATGGCTTTACCAGGAGGAAGAAAAACTTCTGAAAGGAAGAATGGGGTAACCTCAACATCCATTTTGCAAAAGAAACCTGAATTTTCTTAGCTGTTGGTTCCTGCTAATTTTTTCAGCTATGTGATGCCCCTGCTCCTTCTAGTACATTGGAAGTGTCTACCATTTCTGAAGGTCACTAATCAATTCATAAATGTCAACCACCATTTGAAACAAATTGGTTTGATTGACAAAGTGTGTAGGAATTACTTAGCAACGGTTTCTTATCGACTGTAGGGCAAAGAGATTTATCTACCCTTAGTTTTATTGATTGATTTGTCTGTTTAATGGTATATCAACTCCTTATGGGTCACCTAATGAAGAAATTCAATTTTCTTAGCAGCTTTGAAGTAATAAAACTATGATTTTATTCTGCTTTCACAATTGAATACAGGGTAGATGATACTCAGCTTTTGTACATTTTTTTTTTTTAAATCTTATCACTCCGAGCAAGGCGGTAACGCCACTGATGTACAGGGGGTTACATAAAAGTGAAAAGATTGGAAAAAAGAAAGCCAGAAACCACATCCTAAACAGGGAACAAGGGATGAGCCTCTACACCTGTTCAATAGACATGGGTGGAGTGTGAATCGGGCGATAGTTTAGTCTATCTACTCCAATACATATACATGTTTGTGTGGCGTGGACATGATTACTAGAGGTAGTGATGTGTGTTTAATGGAGCAGTTTTGTTGAAATTATATTTTCAAATACAGTTTGATTTAAGAAATTGTAGGATATTATATGGATTAATGTCATGAAAGTTCTTTCATGTCGACTGGTCGTATTTTAAACAGATTTGCATGAAGTGACTACAATTTGTTAGTAGGTGCAGGTTAATAATTTTTTATATAAAAAAGTATTACTAGCATTTTTATTATAAAAATCTATTTTTATACTTTCATAGAGTTTTGTTTTTGTTTGGTGTGGGGAGGGGTCACTTTTTACCCATAGCTGGGATCCTAAAAGGTGCTACCACTCCAGGTCAGAGTGAACCTGGGAACAATAGCAATTAAAAGGTGGTTTTATGCTCTCAAAACCTCCATTCTCCCAAACAGAGGCCTTGCTGCCAGATGTAGTTTATCATCATACCCAGGACTGACCTTTAGTCTAATGAGGGGTTGTGGTGGTGATACGTATGATATTAAAAAGTATTCCAGGTTTCCAGAATTAAAGAAATTTTTGCCCAGGTTGTTATTTAATGCCGAAATCTAAATATTTTGTATGCAATTTTATTGGTATATTTTAGAGATAATGGTTTTAGTGATACAGGTCTTATTAATTAACCCATAGTGGGGGGGGATAGAAGATATCGATTCATACCTCTCCCAAGAATGCTTGCTCATAAGTGAACATAACAAATCCAACTAAAATTGGAATTCAGCACACTGCTTAATAATTCTGAGCCATTATTAATTACAGCACCCACATGACTAAGTTTATAGCATTGGATATTCCCAAGCAGTAATCCATCTAGGCACTGACTAGGCCTGATGTTGCTTAACTTCATTGATCATATGAAAACATGTGTTTTAAGGTAGTATGGCCATAAGCATCATTGACAAAATGTTCAAATAAATCAATGCGTACAAGTAAAAACAATGTTTCACATAAAAAAAGTGTATTATCTGCTTTTTTTTTTTTTTTTTAAATCATTTCACCCCAAGCAAGGCAGGAACACCATCAGTGTGCAGGGGGTGACAGTGAGAGGAAAAACTGGGTACAAGGTCGGGGTTAGAAAATAGGATAAAAGATAATGGGATTCAAGAAAGATTGAAGATGACAATTGATACAGCACTTAACTTTTTGAAGATTGTATCTATCAGGGAAGCAAGTAAACAGAAGAGTTCTACAGGTAGGAAGTGTGAAAAAAGAAACTGTTGGAGTAGAAGTTTGTGGTTACATTTAACTATTTCAATGTTGAAATAGTTAATGACCTAGATGCCAATCTAATAGCAAACTTAAATTCACGCTGTCGGGGCAGCAAGGTAAAAAGTTTGTCAGAGCCATGAAAATACTAGTAGAAAAGACAGAGGAAAGCTTTGTCACGGCAGTGAGAAAGTGACTGAAGTCGAAACGCCAAATCAAGAGTGATTACAATGCAGATCCTTCTTTAGATTTTGCCGAGAACCTCAAGATAAGTAGCAGAAACACCCAACCAGAGACGGCAGCAGATGAACAGTAGATTTATAAATGTGCAAGATGGATTGTGGTAAGAAAGAGACTTAAGTCATGATGCCAGTTCAGGATTGATTACATTACAGACCCTTGTTTGAATTTTGTCAAGAATCTCGAGATATATATTAGGAGCACCAGACCAGATATGGCAGCAATATTCAATGCACGGATGAATGGTAGATCTATAAATGTGCAAGATGGATTTTGGTAAGAAAGAGACTTAAGTCATGATGCCAGTTCAGGATTGATTACATTACAGACCCTTGTTTGAATTTTGTCAAGAATCTCGAGATATATATTAGGAGCACCAGACCAGATATGGCAGCAATATTCAATGCACGGATGAATGGTAGATTTATAAATGTGCAAGATGGATTTTGGTAAGAAAGAGACTTAAGTCATGATGCCAGTTCAGGATTGATTACATTACAGACCCTTGTTTGAATTTTGTCAAGAATCTCGAGATATATATTAGGAGCACCAGACCAGATATGGCAGCAATATTCAATGCACGGATGAATGGTAGATTTATAAATGTGCAAGATGGATTGTGGTAAGAAAGAGACTTAAGTCATGACGCCAGTTCAGGATTGATTACATTACACACCCTTGTTTGAATTTTGTCAAGAATCTTGAGATATATATTAGGAGTACCAGACCAGATATGGCAGCAATATGCAATTCAGACTGGCATCCTCATTTTGCTTATACTTTAAATAAATATTTTGCCTGCAGTCGCCTCGAGATGTCCTCAAATGTTTGCCATCATACTCAGTAACTTACTAGAATTTGAAACTCAACCTCTTATTCATTCTGTGAGGGTAAAATGTTTTCATCTGCTTTACCATGAGTAAGAAGATAATTTCATTTAGGCTATAGCTAAGAATATTACTGAAAAAATCAGAATATACAGTAGCCGAAATGTTGTAAGTATAACAACCAAGATGAGTATATAAACCAGAATAGCAAAGCATATAATAAAATAGACAACTGAAGAAGACTGGAGGATGCAACTGCTGAAACAATGTAAGTATAACAACAAAAATGAAATCATCGGTCTAAATAGTAAATCATATAATAAAGACACCTGAAGAAGACTAGAGTAAACAATAGCCGAAACCTTGTGAGTATAACAACCAAGATCAAAGTGTGGGTCCGAGTAGTAAATTATATGATAAATCCTTATTTGAAAAAAAAAAAAAATTAAAATTAACGATCAACTAATTCTGGGAGACTTTAATTTTTTTCCCCTTTTTAATTTTAATTTTTTTAATTTTTTTCCCCTTTTTAAAACAAGAAAAAAAACTATAAAGTCATAAAATATTGCAAATTCCAAAACAAACAGGATCAATTATCATCAGGTATTATAATTTGGGACAGCCTTTTTATAAGGCCATCAGAAAGAGTGGACTGACCTCAGTCTCATATGTCAATAATTGGGTGGAGCAAGCTATTTAATGATCATATTGATAATTTATTCTGCTGCATTGGCCTTGATACCTTCTTTTGATTAAGCAAAATTGCCAATAAAAATTAATCATCAAAAAGTAGAACACACACGTTTGGTAGGTTATAAAAAGATTGATAGATTTTGGTGCTAGATAAAAAGGCTAATTAATTTTGTTTTTCAAACGAACCTTCTGTTTCATGAATATATATAGACAAGACTAATCAACTCTCTTTTGACTTCTTGCTTTCCAGTGAACTTCAGTTTCAAAAATACAAATGTTATTTAAATTGTTATCTTCTCTCTTCTTAATTCCTGTTCTTCTATTGTTCTCTCTCTTTAATAATATTTTCTTTTTCTCATATTCTCTCACATTCAGTAACCCCCTTGTGTCTTAGTGGCTTTATTGCCTTGGGGCGAAATGATGAAAGAAAAATGAAAGAAAGCCTTCAGATAATAATAGGCAATAGCTGAACACACTTGTGAAATATGAAAAAAAATCACAAGCTAAAAAACACAAAAAAATGAAAAGAGACCCATTAGATTTTATATATAAATATTGAGAGAGGGAGTGAGTGAATGAGATAAGTAGATATATATAGATTGATTTGTTTTTTATTGCTTATCAACCTTCTGCAGGTTAAAGCGAGAAAATATTTTCAGATTGTAAAAATTATTTTTCTAAGATAACGATTTACTGATACAACTCCTACTAATTAACCCATAGCTGGGGGGAGAAGAGGTGACTTCATACCTCAACCAACACTTTTATCCACTGGGCCATGCGATCAAAAAAGGGATTTGACCCAAAGAGTTGTGAGTTCAATACTTGGGCCCAGCCAAGAGAATAAAAACTTGGATTGTTGAGTTACCAAAGGGAAATATCTGAAACTGAGATATCTAAAAAAGGCATGGCATGTTTTTTTCTTTTGTTTATATATAACTAGCAGTATAGCCCGGCGTTGCTTGGGTGGAATGAAAGCTTTAAAACTAATCCATGGTCCTGGAGCTCAGACTCTTTGGATGTTGGCACAAAAGACTAAAAAGCAATAGCTGTTTCCAGTTAAAGTGAAACCGTAGACTGAAAGAAAAATGAATGGATGTAAGTCAAATTTTGATTTCCTGGTATCGATATCAAATAAGCTTTTTTGTCATAAACTGAATTTTGAAGGCTAAATAAGACCTCTGAGTAAATGGTATTATGGCTGAGACTAAGAACTACAATTATACCTACTTAGAGTGAAACCCAAAGCAAAAACTAAAATAAAAGGGCTGAAAAAAATACAGACATACAGACAGATAAACAGACACACACACAAACATTTTGCCTTTTATATATGTATATTATCGATTTTCTGCACTATTGTAAGAACTGCAACCTTGAATCTTGTGAATATCGTTTCTTATGTCTTTGTCTATGAGTGTATCAAATTTGATTCAAATCGGACCACTCCTTCTATAACCCAATTTTTTTCGATTATTGATTTTTGATAATTATCGGGGGTACCTCGACACAAAACCTAGCTAAGAATACTCGCAGACGCTTATAGTACAACTGTGTAAATTTTCAAGAAAATCGGTTCAGCCGTTTCGGAGTCTATAGGTAACGGATACACACTCACACAGACACACACAGACAAGGTTCCATTTATAAATAAGCTTATATATATATATATATATATATATATATATATATATATATATAATGCTCTCATTATGATTGAGCTCTCTGGAGAGGAAAATTGTAAAAACAGCTACCACTTCTGCGATTTACGCATTACTCTTCGGCAATGAATTGAATTCTTTTAGTGACTGGCATGTGTATACACTGCTTACATATAACATGCTAATATTTCCCTTCTCTCAATCTATGCGCCTATGGCTTAGGGAGCAGCGAATCTGACTGATACCAAATTGGTCGAGTTTCGATCCTGGCCAGAAGCAAGTAAATGTCTAGCCACACCGATGAGCTGTGATACAGTGAAACAGGCTTGTATGTGGATAACATATATATATATATATATATATATATATATATATATATATATATAGCTAATAAATTGCATGTACAACATAACTATTTTTAAAAGCTTACTTTAATACTTCATCAGTGTTGTTTTTTAAGTAAATTTTTTAAATTTACCATATATAACCTATGCTTTTGCTGATAATTATTTTCGTTCAATTTGTGTTGATATAGAAATAATTTATATCTACTTCTTTAAAACTGGGTCAAAAGTTACCAGTGTGTTTACATTTAAATAAAATATAAAATAAGCAGTAATCTTTGCTATTATCTTAATTTTTTTCTAGAACTCTATATTTTTTTATCTGCCAATGTTAGTTACGATCTTATTTCCTGTAGTGTTTATAATAATCATTGTTGTTATCTGACATTTCACATTGCTATAAATTTACCAAAAATTTGTTTTATAGTTATTCCCATTGATCTGTTAAATTAGATTTTCTTAAAACTGTACCAAATTATTTAAACAAGTGAAAAATTAATAAGTTTGCAGAATTATTATTACTATTATTATTAGGTTTAATATAAATATTAGAAATTATTCAAACCTTCCTCTCATGGTCAGGTTTATGTAGCTATATCCAGAATCAGACATTCAAATGAACGCAACATAGCAGAGTGCATAGAAGGAAAAAAAGTTTACAAAGTAAACAACTTGCTAAAAATGTTTATACAAAACTTTTTTACAGAGGTTTTTTCTATTATTATTTCACCCTAAGCAAAGCAAGACTGCAACTATTGTGCAGGGGGTTCTTCTTCTATGTGCCCTGTCCCTTCAGGACGTAGGCGATCATGACCCTCCACATCTCCCTTGTGGCCCTTAGTATGTTTGTTCTTGTTACTTCTGGCAACCCCCGTTCCGTCACCCACCCAACCAGGCCTTGCAAATATGTTATCCACTGCCTTCCTCTGTCTCTCTTTCCCTCTATCTGACCAGTCAGTATCAGGTTCTCCAGGCTCTCCTTCCTCATTGCTTGTCCCAGGAACTTCAGTTGTCTCTTCCTGATGCTCAGTATTAATTTCCTTTTCGTTTCCATCATTTTCAAAACCTTGTCATTGTTCACATGCTCAGTCCACGATATCCGCAGCATCCTTCTGTAGAACCACATTTCCGCTGCTTCCAGTTTTGTCCTCATTTTCGATGATATTGTCCAGCATTCACTGCCGTATTGAAGAACTGACATCACATAGCAATCCAGCACTCTTTTCTTTGTTTCTAGTGAAATTTTCCTGTGTGTTAGTACTTTGCTCAGCTTCTGGAATACGTCCTTTGCCATGCCAATTCGCTTTCTGATCTCTGTGTCACACTTTCCATCTCCTGTTAGAACACTTCCTAGGTATTTAAATTTTTGTACTTGCTTGATTCTGGTATCCCCTACCTGTATTTGGCATTTTGGGTTGCACCTTTTGCTGATGACCATGCATTCAGTTTTCTTTAAGTTTATTTGTAGTCCCCTCTTGTCACTCTCCACCGCTACCTTCTGTAGGAGGTCCTGCAGCAGGGGGTTACAGTAAAAAAAAAAAGTACAGTGGGTGTCAAAGAAAGGCTAAGAGAAAGATGGGAATCAAGGAGATAGAAGATGGTAATTGATGTTGCATTTAAACATTTGGAGATTGTAGCCATCAGGGAAACAAGCAAACAGAAGCGAGGTAAGAGAACTTCTATTGTGATACACTTACATTTAAAATAATCATCTATTGCATTATTACACATGACACATATCTAACGAATAGGAATCAAACCCAAACAACATTCCAGTATACTATCTATTCATTTTTAAAAACTAAAAGAAAAAAATGTTTTTTAATTTTTCATTTCTTATCTTTACCCAGGTTTCTGAAGAAGGCACATTTCCTACTTTGTTCTTTTTTTATTCTATCATCCTGTCGGATTTGATTCCGTATATCAAACTTATCTCTGTTCGTAGGCATTAATTTTAAATATACTTTGTGAGAGAAAGTTTTAACACATGATGAACAAATGAAATTGTTATCATGCCATTAGAGGAACTCATACACAATTAGTTTTGGAAACAATTCAGTCCATAACCAAAACTTGTTTTGTTATTTATTAAACTAGCAAATCTATTTCCTTTTAAAAGGATTTCAAGCTGTTTCTTTTGTTTGACAAGCACAAACAAAGGACAAATGCAGAACATAAATACAACATGAATGCTTTCATTCAAGACTTTCAATATTAAACTGATGTTGGTAATATTTTCAGGATAAGCAAACTACATTAGTTTCAGCTTATAACATGCTTTATTAGATGTTATTATAGGATGCTGCGAATATCATGGATCGAGCATGTGAGCAATGATGAGGTTTTGGAAATGATGGAAACGAAAAGGAAATTAATACTGAGCATCAGAAAGAGACAGCTGAAGTTCCTGGGACATGCAATGAGGAAAGTGGGCTTGGAGAACCTGATACTAAGAGGCCAGATATAGGGAAAAAGAGACAGGGGAAAGCAACGGATAACATATTTGAAGGACTTAATCAATTGGATGATGGAACGAGGGTTGCATGGTGTAACAGGAGAAGGCGTGCTAAGAGCCACCAGGGATAGAAAGATGTGGAAAGCCATGATCACCTATGTCCTGAAAAGACAGGGCACATAGAAGAAGATATTATTAAATGCCATATAATTACACTTGTTCCTTCTTCATTAATTAGTTAGCACAAACCCCGTCAATAACTCATAAATGATAGACTGTTTCATTTTAATCACAAGGAAAGCTGGAAAAGATGTCAAGACGCAATTTGGCTTCAGTGTGAAATAGAAAGAGAGAAAATAGAGGTAATAACTTTCTTGTGTTTAGTGGCTGCTTCAGTGAAATTTTAAATCTATCAATTTGTACCCTCTTACTTCTTTAACTAATGACTTGCATTCATACCTGTGGTTGTTTTTGTTAAAGTTGTTAATCTTCTTGCAGCCTACTGCTCCTGCTTGTAATAATTTTCAACTAAAGAGTGACCTTGACCTCACATGCAAAAATCAGCAGCCAGGAGATGTTGCTGACTGTTGAAACCTTATTATCAGTGTTACTTTCCCCAAAGTTGCTGGGTGGTATCAAAGTGTAGTATCTGTTCTTAGGTACTCACTTCCTGCTCACCAGCCTGGAAGCAATGACCAGCTTTGTACCCAGTTACTGTATAAACGGGGGCTGGGTGATCTTTGACCAGGTTCCTCACATTAAAAACCGACTTTGTTACAACTCATTCCAGGTGGGGAGTAGGGTAAATATCAAGTGTAGTATCTGTTCTCAGTTCCTCACTTCCTGTTAGCTGGCCAGGAAGCAATGATCGGCTAAGACTAGCTTTTGACCAGATTTGACAAGCTATAACCAGCTAAGACTAGCTTTGTACCAAGTTACTGTATAGGTGAGAGCTGGGTAATCTTTGACCAGGTACCTGAGCATTCACGCTCAAGTTCCCCCACTTTAAAAACTCAACCTTGTATTACATCTCATCTCAGTTGGGGAAGATGGGTAAATATACCCACCGTGGCCTGGGGAGTAGAAGCATAGTGTAGTATCAGTTCTCAGACTCGCTTTCCACTCTCTGGCCACCTCCAGCTAGATGTACATTTCGTTTGCAATCCTGCTACCTGCAATTGATTCCTGGAGTGCATTATGTTTTAGTTAGCAGCCATTCACTCTTTAGGCTCGACTCTGCTTTGAGCGTGGAATGGTCTAGTCTGCTTGAGAGTCCACTACCATCAGTCGATCCAACAAAGGAGACAATGACTGTTCAAGTTCAATTGCTATGTGTTTCACACATGCTTGCTCGCATCGATCAAGTTCAACTGCGGTCAAATCCAGCAAAAGGAAGCAAAATACAAGTCAGACCAGGGCTGCAGCCCACATGTGCTAGTTTGCTCACCTGCCTATACATACTAGGCTGCAGCCGAACATGTCCTCCTTGGACTACATTCAATTGCAGCCGAGATTTGACTTCAATGTCCCAGCCTGTACCAAATGCTAACGACTTTCCAGCCTGTGCCATTCCAGCCAACCAATGACAACTTTCCCACCTGAACTGTACGAATTGTTTCTGCTGGCCAACAACATTCCAACCTGTGTCGATCCTGCCAGACATTGAAGACTTTCCAGCCTGTGCCATTCCAGCCGACCAATGACAACTTTCCCACCTGAGGCATACAGGAATCGTTTCTGCTGGCCAACATCATTCCAGCCTGTGTCGATCTTACCAGACATTGAAGACTTTCCAGCCTGTGCCTTTCATACCAGATGCTGACAACATTGCTGCCAATGACAATGACATTCCAGCCAGTGCCGTTCATACCATACACCCATTCACACCAGACCCTGACGACATACCTGTCAACTGATGCCAACATTACCGCCGCCGATGTTTTAGAAAAAAATATATATTTTTCCAAGATCTTCTAAAGGAACATTTCTAAGAAGATTTAATTTGAAATTCTTAACATGCTCATGTTTCATAAGAAATGTCACAAGATTTAAATTTAGAACCAATTAATTATAGATAAATACCTACCCAAAGAAGTGATAATCAAGTTTTAAATGCATTTTAAAAATGAAAAATTTTCTTGAAGCTTTTATTTTAATTTCAAGCAAATAGATTGAATTTAATATTTCCAGCAAGCAAGATAATTTGCTGTATTGGTTAGAATGATTCTTTTTTCTGATTATCAGTAAAATCAAGAAAATCATTGATTGATAAATCTGTCACCACAACATAATTAACTTTATTAAAAATCTTTCGAAAATAAATTATACTTTCCTGAAATCTTACCTAATTTAAAGTTTAATTAAGAAAAGAAAGAGGTTTAAGTCTTAGTCTGGAAATCCACTTAAATAAAGTTTGTGAATAGGTGGGACTTAAAGAGATACATTTAGTGATTTTTTTAACTAATGGTTGGTTGGTTGGTTGGTTGTTTTTGATTAGCAGCATATCAACCTCTATGGTTACTTAATGCCAGAGTCTAAGTATTTTCTATGAATTTTTTTTTTTTGGATAATAATGGTTTTAGTGATAAAAGTCTTCCTAATTAATGCATAGGTGGAAGGTGAACAGGTAGATTCACACCTTTTCCAAGTGTATTTGCAAGTAAGTGAATAAAATGAGAAATGAAACTCGGCTCTCTACTTAGCAATTCTAGGCCATCAAGAAGGAAGAAAAAGAAATAAAAACAAAAAGAAAAGCATTGACCCAAATTTGATTTTTAACATTTTATGAAAATACAAGATTTATCTTGTCTCAGATTGTAAAACTGAAATTTTTGATCAAAGACCTTGCTGCCAGACAGCCAAAGGGTTAGGCACACAAAGAAAAATTTTGTGCTAGCTAGTTTTGTAAATTTATGTTGTTTAATAAATGTAAAATTCTTTGAAATTTTGCACAAAACTAAGAGTTGTGTTTTTCATGTGTCCCATTCGTAATACTCAGGATAAGAGATTATCACATTCTCTCTTATCTTCCTCACAACACGTTGAACTTGTAACAAAAGAGGAACTTAAATGAAAGACTATGATTATAAATTTCTCTATTGCATTGTTAAGGATACTGAATATCACGGAAGCCATAGTAACACACAAAGTTTGTTGAGATACAGTTATATTAATCAAATATGTTTTTGTAGCCTATTTGGATTTATTTATAAATTACACTTTCTTTACTAAAATTTGACAAACCCATAAGTTATTAATCTTTTTTATAAAGATAGGTATAAACCGAAACATGATATATATTTATTAAAACCAAAAATAGTTGTTGTTCTAACAAGAGAAATTGGTAGAGTAGAAAAAGTGTGAGAAGCCATGAATGTTTTTGTCATAGTCTGCAATACCAAAATGCGGACTATGACACACTCATGATTCATGATGCAGGAAGAAATATTTATAAAAAAAAATACAAGCCTTAACAAAACAACATAAATGAAGACACACACACACACACACTAAATTCAAATGTTCTAAAAATTAATAAAAAACAAAAACAAAAACAAAAAAAACAAACATAACTTGATAACCTGTAGAATTGAATCAAAATTGCTGAAAACAATTTTAAAGGAAATAGATGAAATCAGATTTCACAAGTCAGTGTAAAAAATTTTCTGGCCAATGGAAGGATAAATGATTCCCCAAATGGAAAAGATTTCATGAGCCAATGTGAAAAATACCAACAAATGAACATGCATGGATATAAACATTCTGACCTGCTCACCGACCACTTATCTATATATATATATATATATATATATATATATATAAGTATTGTTGGAATAATATTCCTTGTCCAAAGAAACACTATTTTTAAAAAAGTGCTCAATACAAAAGTAGAGCTAATAATATTATTCATAAATTATAACATGGATATGTTACAATATCACTACAAAAGTAGCCATTTTGTTTCAACACTTTTGTGTCTTGTCAAGTGATGTGATAGTTCTTAAATGAATGGTTTAAAAGTCTGAAAACGAACATGGCCCCTTTAATCAGGGAGGTATTATTGTATATACAATGTGGACCAATCAGAGGAAAGCAACTTCTCATTTGGAAAATATGCGGGCAGGCTTAAGGTCAATTTTGGTGGGTATTGTTATTAATATTTGTTTGAAGTCAGATTATTATTATTAATTAATACTTATATCTACTTTGTTCTTGTTGCTTAAATTATAATTCAGTAATAGTATACACACTTGTATGTATTTTACACTGACTACAAGCACACATACACGCACACCATGGCCATGACATATAAATCTTCAGATGAACCAGATAGATTAATTGAAAAATTGAAATTGATACTCTTTAGCCAGGTCAACAAGTCAAAAGAAAACGTTGTACTGAGATGAGATACATATATAGGCAGACTACACACGCATACACACACACACACACATATATATATATATATATATATATAAGATTATCATAAGAGTGGAGCCATCCATATTATTTATAAGGATTGCTTTAAAAAAAATTGTTTAAAATAAACAATTATACAACTGAAAAAAAAAACATTCACATAATTGACATACTCAGTTACAAAAGTAAAACTGTAAATTAAATTTAAATACACATCTAAAAATTATAAAAATAATACAAAGTTACTCACAAAATCATGGTACGTGTATATATATATATATATATATATATATATGGGTTATGTCTTGAAGGCTGTTACAATACGTTGAGTAAAATAAAGGAAGGTAAAGAAGTGTTTGGGTATTACCTATTTATTAAACATGAATATTTTGAGATCAAAATCTCATTTTCAGAATGGCAGAGAAGCTTTTGTCTGTCCACGTATCTTCATGGCCTTTCAAAGAAAGGCTGTTCCTGGCTGTCTGCTGATGCTGCTGTGTGTGTGTGTGTGTGTGTGTGTGTGTGTGTGCTAGATAGATAGATAAAAACAGATAGATAAAACAACAGTAATGAAACTGATCCCCTTCAACCCGGTCAAAGAGTCAAGGGAACGATCAGATCACACTAAGATAAACCACACATACAAGCAGACTGATATCATCAGACAAAGGCCCCAACTAGAACACACACACACACACACACACACACACACAGAGCAGCAGACAGCCAGCCAGGAATAGTCATTATTTGAAAGTCCGTGAAGATACCCGGACATATATATTATATATATATATATATATAAGTTATATGAACAAGACAACACAAAAACATAACATGACTTATGTACTCATATACACAAATATAACAAATATAAAACCACCCACATGCAAACACATCCTACTCATATAATAGAAGTGGCACAATAGACAGAATACATATTGTGACTAATGTATGTTTAATTATTACATATCAGAAGGTTTAAAAATTAAACTGGACATAACTGAAGTAAATATAAACTAATTCAAGCTCATGTTTATACGTGTACCAAAAAAAAAAAACAACAATATATTAAACTAAAAATAAAGTAACAAAATGAATTTAAAAAAATGGAAGGTATAGTCTTCAGTTGAAATCAATCTGGTTCAACATGTTTCAACAGGTATTTGTTTTTATGTCTACACGTGATCATTAATTCATTTCTCCTGTTTAATAAATAAAGGTTATTGATATTTTTTTTAAATAGTTAATTATTCTTCAAGACATAAATTACATTACCTTTTCCATTTGAAGATTTTACTCTTAAATTGTATTTTGCATGAAACTTAGAATCATGTTACTGGTGAGGGGCAAAAAAAAAAAAATATATATACATACATATATATATATATATATATATATATATATATATCAGTAGTATTATAAATGAATGGGTTAGCAGTCCACTGTTTGTAGTGATTTACTTTATTAAGTATTCGCGATACTTAATAGGGCATTATATATGGTAATATTTTCATTATAAATATATAGTAAAAACAGTTTACTGCAAGACAAGAGTGGCTGTGTTTCGGTACTATCTTATTAGCACCTCTTCAGGCAGTGGAATATTTTTCTGATAAGAATCATTATATATAGAAGCTTAAAAACAACAATTTTTACTAAATTCAAACAATAAAGGTGGGGAATTTTCAGAGGGCTTGTCTCAGTAAACCAACAGAAAGTCAGGTCAGGATAGATAAAGAGAAAATTGATTGTAAAGGTAAAGGGGGATATAGACTTGAAATGACTTGAGACTCAAACATTTTCTTTGCCAGTGATGAAATAAATTGAATGATACATATGTAGAATTTAGCAAGTCTGAATAGTTATCATGTGTCATTGTACATTATATATATATATATATATATCACAATTTTGGTTCCAACCTTTCAGTATCCTCAGTCGTTTTATATTAACTATATTTAATATTATATTAAATATAGTTAATATAAAACGCCTGAAGATACTGAAATAAATTGAAACCAAAGTTGCGTAATCTACTGAATTCTGAAAAATATTTAAAAAGCTCTACATTATATATGTATTGAGCACTTTTTAATACAACTGTGTACTCATCTAATTTGATTCTATGAATAACTGATTAATAATTATCATTATATATATATATATATATATATATATATATATATTAAATTGAGTTCACCTCAAACAAGTTCATAGTTATAAAATTGAAAAGAATATTCAAAACTATGTTAATGACACTTTTCAAAACTATAAAAAATACCAAAATATTCTTTCTTTACAAGGTTGGGGGATATTTATATTTTATCTAGAAATGTGATCCAGTTATTCTAATTTAGCCTCCTGTTATTTTCATTTTTTATTTTATTATACAGGCTGTTTGCATGTCACCTTTGAATATTTTTTGGAGCAAAGTCTGGACTGGCTTAAAATTTTAAGCCAGTCCAGATGCTATTCACAAGAGAACTTGATTTCAGCCAAAGAGAGCGCCACCATTATCTCACGAGATACACAAACGCTAATCATATAGGAACATTAGTCATGGTTACTTATAGGAACATTAGTCATGGTTACTTATATATACAATAGAACAATATCAGTAAAATTGGCTTCTGGTACTTATTTGCCAATTCAACAGTTTAAAAAAAAAATCATATCAGTAAAACAAGAAAAAGAAAATATAAATTGTGCACTGAACAATTTCTACAGTTCTTGCAATTATGCAAAAACAATTTAAAAATAGAATTTTTTATTGTCCTAGGGTCATGACCAATATTCAACCAACTCTGCTAATTTCTCACTGGATATTGTTGTCATCTGCTTCTTTGTGACATGCGTATTGCTTATCAACTCATATCACTGAGCAAAGAGCCCCTAAATGAAATGCAAAACTATAATTCTCATCAAAACTTACATTAATCTGGGACTAAGTTACAAGTGAGGTGGGTGGGGAATTAAAGGGCATAGACAAACTGACCATTACTTTGCAGTAAGGTCACCTAGTGAGTACGGTACTTCTTCAATTATCCACATACCTTCAAACAGGGGATTGTTAAAAAGAAAAATGTTTGTATCATATAGGAATAAAGTGTTGCTGCCAAGACTTGGCTTTGAACACGGATCACCAAAGAGCAAACACAGTCGACCTCGTATTGAAGTAATTAGAGGTATCGTGCTGCTGGGATCATGTGATGTGTAAAAACTATTGCCAACTGATGTCAATTCGGTTGGGTTTCAATCCTGGCTAAAAGCAATCAAATGTCTAGTCGTACTGATGAGCTGTGATACAGCAAAACAGATCTGTCTGCGGATGACTATTTATGCTCTCATGCCCTGATTGAGCACTCTGGAAAGACAGTAGCTAGCATCTATGCATCATTCATTCAGTAATGAATTAAAACACTCTTAGCTACTGGTGTATGTTTCGATGGTATATCACACACTAAAAGTCTGCCTTCTTCTACTGACTGCCCATAGCTCAGCGGTAGAATTGCTGACTGATGTCAATTCGGTTGGGTTTCAATCCTGGCTAAAAGCAATCAAAGGTCTAGCCGTACTGATGAGCTGTGATACACCAAAAAAGATCTCTCTGTGGATGACTATATATATATATATATATATATAATAAGCATTTTGTGATTAGTGTTGAGAATAATAAGTGTCTGACACAGTATTGTTCAAAAGTGTTATTATTCTTTTATCTGTGACATTACAAAAGTTTGGATCATTCAAAATGCTGGATGATTAAATATCTAAATTATAAAAAAAAGATTAAAAAGAAAAAAAAGTTTCTGAAAAAAAAAAAAATTAACATATCAGCAAATAACATATTCAGACACTTTGTTCAAGATTTATCCCAGTTTATTTTTGAGGAAAAAACGTATTCAGTTTTTTCGCTTTACAGCTGACCTTGTATTTTTCTGCCACTAAACCCTGAAACTAGATTAAAGTAGCCGTCTTTGTAAGAGCAGCTACTAGTTGAAAGTGCAACCAACTTGTCGACATTTGTCAATCATTGCTTTAGTGTTTGAAATTAGGCATTGGGGCCCATTGAACATCATCAAAAGCATTATCATTACCCACCTTCTCTTCAACATTTTCTGTCGCCGTTATAAGTTCAACATTTTACCCTGGCCACTTAGATGTTTCTCTCCAGAGTTGTTTGCATTGAATGAGTCATTTATTTCTCCTTCATTTACATTGAAGCTTTAACGCTGCTCAATAATATCTTAAATATGTTCAGATAATGGAAAATGTTTGGTAACATTCTTGACTGACATGAAGTGGAAAAAGTATATTAAATACATTGCTAGATCAGCTGCTAAGAAAGTTGGCTCACTGTGTCGTGTGAGATAATTGTTCTTTCCAGAATCTATCATACATATCTATAAGTCTACCATTCGCCCATGCTTAGAATACTGCTGCCACCGAAATATTGCTATTTATGAAGTGGAAAGACTATGTTGAATCCATTACTAGGTCAGCTGCTAAGAAAATTGACTTTGTCATGCGTGACAATTTTTCTCCCTATAATCAATCTTATCTATAAGTCTACCATTTGTCCTTGCTTTCAATATTGCTGTCACTTATGGTCTGTTGCTCTTGCTATATATTTAGAAATTTTTTATAAAATCCAAAGAAGAATCAGCAATATTATTGGTTCTGACCAGACATCTCAACTTCAAATACATTCATTGTAATTATTTAGATGAACTCTTTGCTATGGCACCTAAACTTTATGAACTTAAATGCCATCATTATTCATGTTATTGTGAATATGACAATAAAGACAAGGACAACAGCCCAAACTATGTAAATAGTCTAAATGCAATGCTCTATTGTGCTTTTTGAACTGTTAATGTGTAAACTGTGCATTAAACTATTTAAAAATACCAACAAAGTACATAAAATTTTAAGAAAGCATAAATAAAGAATTGAATCATAACATTCATATAAATGGTTTTGCTTTCAAGAAAAAGCATTCATCTTTCAAGTTGGAAGACATGGTCATCTTTGCATTAATTATAGCGGCTTGTTAGAAATGGTTTTGCTTTCAAGAAAAAGCATTCATCTTTCAAGTTGGAAGACATGGTCATCTTTGCATTAATTATAGCGGCTTGTTAGAAATGGTTTTGCTTTCAAGAAAAAGCATTCATCTTTCAAGTTGGAAGACAGTCATCTTTGCATTAATTATAGCGGCTTGTTAGAAATGGTTTTGCTTTCAAGAAAAAGCATTCATCTTATAAAGTTGGAAGACATGGTCATCTTTCTGTTAATTATAACAGCTTGATAAAAACAATTTTACTTTCAAATAAAAACATTCATATTTCAAGTTGGAAGACACAGTTGTCTTTGCGTTAATCATAATTAACTCCATAAAAAAAACATTGAGTTTCCAGTCTCCTAAACTGGATGGTGTTAGTAAGGACATTCAGCTGTAAAACTTGCTCCAATATTTCATGAGGGTTCAATTACGTATTTGATTTAAGGAAGTTGAGATTACATCCAGGCCTTACACAAAATTGAGCGGTCTTGAAAAAAAAACACCAAGATAACCCCATCCAACCCATGCTAACATGGAGGTGGATGTTAAACAATGATGATGATGATTCTGTATTTGTCTTTGGTATCAACTGCTAGTAATATGTACAATATATGTACACTGTAATTACTAAAAAAAATATAGACTTTTACACAAAAATTTTAACTATAATCTTTTTTTCCATATACATTTTTTGAAAATTATATTCATTATGAAAATTAAATGATAAGATTATTATTGTGGGTGGGACCCCCTTTGTACCCTGGCAATAAATATTTTTAAGCCCAGTCCACCACTGTTCAAGTTATCTGACAGACAATAACAGGATCCCCAATGAGGATATCTTATCTAGTTATCATTTACTACTGTTCAGTTACTGTACCACTTAGTCCAAGTACACACTTCTCAGGAATTGAACTCACAATGTCACCAAATTCATAAACCAATGCTTTAATCTACTAGGCTCTTGTCTCATGGGACAATCATGAGTGGAGAACTTGGAGCCTAACTGAGTGCAACTGCTTATCACACTTGACTGCACTCACTGAGGTTTCTTTTTTTATTGTTTGCTACTGCTGAAGATCTCATTTATCTTTATTAATGGCTCTCATATTGTATTTATTTCTATGCTAGGCCTACTAAGGAGGTTTTCCTTAGAGATATTCGTTTATCTGATTTTCAACAGTGTCTATTTCTTCAACTGTTCAATGGGCTTCCTAAAGTATATTTTCTATTTCATGATTTGTAGTGCTGTTTCCAAGTCGTACAACAATAGAATTCCTCCTAGAAATCACTTATGAACCATAATTTAATAATTTTGCGATAGTTTCTTAACAATTTCCCATTCAACAAAAATGGCATCCAATTCTTTACTAGAGTGTCTTCAATTTTGCTATTTTGGTAGAAAAAATTTTTGGTTAATTTGGTTATTAAAATCTCCCATTAGTAGAAATGGAGTGGGAAGTTGTCCAATTAGCCTTTCTATTTCAGTCTTATTCAGTCTGTGTTTTGGAGAAATATAAATTGAACACATGGTTATTGTTTGATTAATTGAAACTTTTACTGTTATGTCTGTAGGTTTCATATCTTTCAAAGGAGATATTGTCAGTTTCTTTGAGAAGGGTCTTATAAGCAGAGTGTATTTGAATTGTAATTTTTCATCATATGTTTAAGTTATATTACAATTCTAATCATCGCTTTTTATAACAAAAAACATTGCCGAAGAGTGAAGGTAGTTAATAGCAGTGTCATAGAAAAATTCGTCCATTTGGCTCACTGTTTTTTGTATGCATGAAGGTTCAAGTTTGTCAAATGTCAAATTTTGCTGCAGCACCCTGTCTAATTTTACCAGTCTGATTGGGGTTTCTACAGTACCACATTTTGCTATACGCATTAAAATCTCCCATTAGCAGAAATGGAGTGGGAAGTTGGCCAATTAGCCTTTCTATTTCAGTCTTATTTGGGAAGAATATAAATGAAACATATTCTTATTATTTGGTGAATTGAAGCTTTTACTGCCATGATCTGTAGATGTGTATCTTATTATAGCTTTTCATGTGGTATTGATTTTTAACCAATACTGAAATACCACAACTTGAACTATTCTCTATTGTTGATACATTTATCTTTTGATAAGTTTCATATCTTTTTCAATGATTGATTGTCATACGTGACAGGTAGAAGATTTTTCCTGCAATTGGTTGCCATTACTTTCTGCAATAGATTGGCTTCCAACCAAGGCTATAGAACCCAATGTCCTGCTATTTAACCCATAGATGAAGGGAGAAGAGATTTATTAATACCTTTTCCAAGAGTATTTGTGAGTAAGCGAGTGAAACGAATTTGACTGGAATTTGAACTCTGCTCTCCGATTTCTGATTCATTACACCGTAACACACATAATAGCTGCGTCCAATTGTTTTTCTTTCTTTAGCAAACCTAAATATACAATATAACATTACAAAATGGCACACACTTTAGTTTCACTTTTTTTAGATTAAAATTACGACACATCTTTTTTAAATAAAATTCACTACAACTACGTTTTGCTATTCAGTGAATTAAAACCAATTTGTTTACATTATTTGTTCACTATTACAGTAACTATTGGACATAACTTTAAAGAATTGTTTGAAAATATAACCAATGACTAAGAAACTTTTTTGTTCAATATTTTCTATTTATTTTTTTTATTATATCTTATTTGTTATAACTTTTTAAGATAAACATAGGATATAGTAAAAACATTTTATTGTTTACCCAATTCAAGGCCTAAGTGTCACTCAAGATAGAAGGTTACAAAATGGGGTTGTTGTAAGGGAGGAAGAACGGATTAAATATTATGAGGATATATAGGATTGATAATGGTTAACCCTCAAATTGAAGAGTTTAATGTAATGTTCTCAGAGCCTCTGTCAATACCATTAAAGATAACAAAGTCACATTACATCTCCAAAGGAGTAATTAGATATCTTGCCTCAGAGTCAATGATGCAGATTACATTGATAATATTTACTACTTTCTAATCTAATAAGCCAAATGGAAAACGTTTTCCATAGTCTTGAACACTCAGCTAAATGTATCATTCTCCATGTTAACTCAAGCAAAACAGAATCAGTCAGTTGAGTGCCATACGTGATACACGCTTGGGCGATCATGTCTCGAAAGAGACATGACTGACTGGGCAGAAGATTATCCCGCAGTAGGTTGCCATTGCTTTCTGTGGTAGACTGGTTGCCGACCAAGGCTATAGAACCTAATCTGTCCTGTTATTTAACCCATAAAGGAAGGAATAGGCGGATTAATACCTTTCCCAAGGGTATTTGCGCGTAAGTGAATGCAATGAATTCAGCTGGAATTCGAACTCGGCTCCCCGATTTCTCGTTCCGAGCCGATATCCAATACAGAATACATAAGCTTAAATTAAAATGGAACAACTAAAACCATATTTGGCACAACTCTCAACTATATAAAAGAATTTATTTGTCTAGGTTGTAAAATCACTATCTATGAAACATATACATTAGTAAAGCTACGAGGTTAATGACAAGTTATCTCTAGTGTAGAAATCTAGGCTTCCAGACAACATGAAAAAGAACTTCTTTCAAGAAACTGTTACCTTTGTTCTATTGTATGACTGTTCAGCATTGACCCTTAGCTCAAAACTGGAAAGAAGATTGGACAGAGCCTCTGACACTCGCAGGCTAAAGGTGGTTTTAAGTCTTTATTGAGAGAGATCGTCTGACCAATGAGGAATTGTATTAGAACCTCCATCTAGTATCAGATAGCATCAAAGAAGTGCAGAGTCAGATTTGCAGGACATTGCTGGAGAGATAAAGACAAAATTATTAGTGAAGTTCTTTTGTAGGGGCCGATGCAAGGAAGAGAGGTAGAAGAAGACGACGACAAGCCAAGACCGTCACCAAGCAGTTATATTTTTTTATAATCATATCGCCCCAAGCAAGGCATTTTACTGCCACTGTTTTGCAGGGGGTTACATAGGAGGAAAGTTATGAGAAAGAGTGACAGGTTATAGAGGGTGTCAGGAAGTGGGTAAGAGAAGGATGAAAATACTGATGAGAGTGGAGTGGACGGAGAAAGGAGCATGAGAGAGAGAAAGAGAGAGAGAGAGAGGATGCAGGTTAGTGAGATAGGAGATGACTATTGTTAGAGTGCCGCTCCTATTTGACTACATAATGGATGGTTCCCATTGCTATATATAGCAATGGTGGATTCTCTACAAGGAGAGTCGTACGGAGTCGTACAGGGTCGTAGAGAGTCACTTGAGAGTCAGTGCAAGAGTTAGTCACACTTCCGGTGGCGTACCGGAAGTAATCACGTATATACACGTCTTACGACGGATTGGACTCTTGTATCTTTTCTATTGTAAATATTACTAATTACTTCTGTACATACTAACCGTCTTTCCGCGGAATACAACTTATATTCTGATTCTGTTGTTGAGTTATTCATTTATACTTGGCGACATAACTATTGACTTTACATTCAAATTCTTGGAGATTGTAGCTGTCAGGGAAGCAAGTAAATGGAAGAGAATTCCACAGGTGGGAAGTGCGAGAAAAGAAGCTGTTGGAGTAGAATTTGTGTTTACATTTTATTGATTTTGCAGTAAAAGGGTGGGACCTAGTTGCTAATCTTGTTGCTCTAGTAAATTTATATATAGTTTGTGAAGACAAACTGAAATCCTTCTGACCTGTTGAATATGATGGACAATAGAAGCGGATGGCGAAAGAGAGTCACCAGAATCCATGCAAGAAGTGAGACCTGATAATATATTTGTTTATTCTTAATTCAAGAAAGTTATTAAACTCAAAGTCTGTGCATATTCTTCTAAGAAAGAAGAAAAAAATATTTGGAAAGAAACTTTTTAAGAATTTTTTAAAAAGAAAAAATTTACAGATATCAATGATGTTTTCAGTTTCAAACTTGACCTTTGTAAATATGTTCAATAACTCTGTAAAAGTCAGGGATCGATTTTTACACTATATCAATATTATGAACAATCCTCTCCACTTCTAAAATGGTAAATAATCAATATTTTTAAATTCTGACAAATTTCGTGGCTGAAGGAAGTTCTAAAGAAAGTTAATGTACAATAATTATTTCCAAAACAATTTTTCTCTATCTTTTACGAGTGGTATAATCTATTTAGGTAGTGCATTGTGACTATGTTGCTATTATTGAGTGTCGGCTTTTTTCTTTTTCTTTTTTTTTATTAATGCTTTCTTATTTTGAGTCTTTTTTCACATATTCTTTTTTTTTTTCATAATCATATCGCCCCAAGCAAGGCCTTTTACTGCCACTGTTTTGCAGGGGGTTACATAGGAGAACAGTTATGAGAAAGAGTGACAGGTTATAAGGGGTGTCAGGAAGTGGGTAAGAGAAGGATGAGAATACTGATGAGAGTGGAGTGGACAAAGAAAGGAGCACGAGAGAGAGGATGCAAGTTACTGAGATAGGAGATGACTATTGATTTACATTCAATTTCTTGGAGATTGTAGCTGTTGGGAAAACAAGTAAATGGAAGGGAATTCCACAGAGGGGAAGTGTGAGAAAAAAAGCTCCTGGAATAGAATTTGCGTTTACAATTTATTGGTTTCACTGTAAAATTGTGGGATCTAGTTGCTAATCTTGTGGCTCAAGTAAATTCGTATATAGGGGGCACCAGTGAGCTAAGTTCATCAAAGCAGAAGCCGTGAAAGTATTTGTAGAAAAGACACAGGAAAGTCACATTACGCTGGTGAGAAAGTGACTTTTGTTATGGTGAAACACCTATTCTGTAGTGAATAGACTCTCCCACCTAATTTAAGTAGGAGTTGTAAGAGGAACAAGGGACAGTCAATGTTGGATGATAGTAGTCAACAGTTAGTCAAATGTGAAAGTAGTCAGCAACCTGGCAAGATTACATTGCGTAAAACATATTATATCAAGTTCCTAACGTTTTGTACATCGAACCTATTAGGACTGATTTTAGTATTTTAAATACTAGTCTCCAGTGTGAAAATAACTCCACAACATTATTATAAGTTATAGTTTAGAACATGTACAAATTATACTTTACTTTTATATACTTTTGTAGTAAATTATAATTTGTACATGTTCTAAACTATAACTTTATATATATATATATATATATATATATATATATATATAAATCTAGGTAGAGGACCCAAAGTTTTATGATTTTGAGTTCTCTGGCATTTACTTTTTTATAAAAAGTGCTCAATACAATAAATATTGTAGAGCATAATATAATCATATAATTATGAATTAAAAGTACATTGCAACACAGAAATTTCTATGTTTCGAGATTTCTATCTCATCATCAGGCAATATTGGATGTTGGTTGTGAAAATGATTTACATTTAAAAAATGTATCTTAAAAGTTAGAACAAATAAGATATAATAAATTTCTGTGTCATAATGTATTTTTAATTCATAATTACATGATTATATATATATATATATATAATTTAGAAAATTTTTTTTAGATATTCTACTATTTCATGAGTAATAAATATTTCACCGCCGATAATGACCTTGCGGCTTGTCAGACCCAACTGACAGCAGTTAATCTTCAAAATATGTATTACCCATGAAATTTTAGAATATCTAAAATTTTTTCTAAATTATATTACTATGTTAAATTAAATAAATGAATTTAACATTGAGTTCTTTTGAGTTCGTCTCTATCGGAATTTACCTGACTAATATACCAAGTGTTCTACGTTTTATATATATATATATATATATATATATATATATATATGTTGCGGTCCTGTTTAAGGGATCACAATTATAAGGTGAAAGAGTCCTGTGTTCACTGTGAGCGGTTAAACTACAAGTGTACTCCGCTGCTTGAAGGTAGAAATGTCTGGCATTATAGAAACTAGACGAATCCATATTGTCCATGGATATAGGGGTGTTAACTACCCCAGAACAATATATATATATATATATATATATATATATATAGTAGTCGTGGCAGTCTGTAGATAAAGAAAAACAAAACTATGAATTTCTAATGATAAAGTATTATCCATTTCCATGAAAATCTCCAGGAATATTAGGTGTGGTTGAGTGGTTGAAATCACTTTTGATAAGTGTGCCAGGTGATTGTATGAAATGCATTTATTAGTGAAAGAGTCCACATTTGCAGAGAAGAGGCAAAATGTGCAAAGAAGCAAATAATATATTTCTGGCCAGAAGCCAACACAGAAAGGATATTGAAAAACAATGGAAATGCTGGCAAGACAATAAGATAGGAGGAGGAGGAGGTGCCAGGCAGAGTGTGCTGACTTCAATCGCGAGATGAAACTAGAATCCAGCATCAACAATGAATTTCCTCAGATCAATGCAGTGTGTGTGCATGTGTGTGTGTGCATGTGTGTGTGGAGGTTAGCTATTCTACATCACTGACTGATGTCCCCCCTCAAAGAGCAGATGGATTTCTTTTGCATACATTTATAAACCTCATTATATAGTCGTTTCAGAAAATACAGACAGAAACAGAGAGAGCTATTTGTTCTTGTCATCTTGCCAAGGAAAGAATTGATCGAGAGAAATGGAAGTCCGAGTTAAATGCAAGAACAAGGACGTTTTAAAACTTACATCATCCCAATTAGTAATACAGGGTCTGTCTGGAAAACAGACAGCTATTTTGGATACCTTAAGAGCAAGTTTCTTTTGAGAAAGCATGGTGCTTCTTTGGTAGGCACAGTTATCAGTTTTTAAATAATTTTCTTCATTTCAGAATTTTATCCTTTCAGGAATCATACCACATCTGAAAACATGTACCCTGAGTTTTAATTGAACTGGCATATTTACTTTAAAAATTGAAAAGTTCCCGCTATCATGACTATTCCAGATGGCATGTTTATTTGGTACAAAAGAGTAAAAACATCAACATGGCAAAAATTCATTCGTAATGCATTTTCATGGCAAAAATTCATTCGTAATGCATTTTCATGGAAAAAATTCATTCGAATGCATTTTCATGGAAAAAATTCATTTGAATCATTTACTGGCAGAATAAAAAAAAAAACAACCACTTATAAGTTTAAAAGTATCCACTGATTAGTCCAGATGGTAATTGTGTTTGGTATAAAAAAAGGTGGAAATCTTTTTGACCAGGCTTGGACAATATGTAAGACAACCCAGAGGTTTTTAAAACAGTTACTTTTTTGCCTTCATCAGAATTTATGAGGCAACTGACCACATACAAAAAATTCAGCTTAGTTTATTTGACAAATATTGTAGCATCTATCTAATATTTTTAACTCTCTCTCAAAAAATAATAATAAAAAAGACAAAATTTTCTTACCCTCCCTCTTTGTATTTACTTGTTTCTATCTTACTCATACATGTGCTACTAGATTGGCAGTTAGGTCTCACAAATTTACTTTTGAACTAGCTACATGCAACTGTCTTTTTTACTCTAACAATTTTGCTAACTCACTGAACTGTTCCTTTATTTTCCTTTCTTCACTTCTCACTAAAGTCTTCTCATTCTCTTTCACTCTCTGTAATCCCGGCATCTTAGTGGCTGTATTATCTTGTTTGAGATGAAATGGTTTTCAAAAAACTACAAAGTAAATCTTCTATCTTCTTGAAGCCTGTTCTTTTATTGTCCTTTTTCTTTGCTTCACCGATTTAAAGTCTTCGCATTCTCTTTCACTCCCTGTAACCCCCTGTTTTATCTCCTTGCTTGAGATGAAATGACTTAAAAAAAAAAATTAAAAATTGACACTTATGGCTCTCATCTAATTTTCTTTGATACATTTGACCCACCCCAGTTTTTAATAGTACTAGTTTGTTTTAGACCAAAAAGTGTCTAACAGTGCAGGGCTAAGGAAAGGGACTCGACCCATGCAACTTATTACATATAAATTTAACAATAACATAATTTTGAAAATCTAAATAAAAGAAATCATTTTGCAAGACCAGGTAGAAAAGTTGGTAGAAAGTTTGGTAGAAAAGTTGTGGCATCATTCCCTTGTTCCTTGTGTAATATAGCAATCTAGCCCCCACCCGAAGAAGGTTGATGCAATCGATGATATTTCCCGTCGATGAAGGGGTCAGCGAACGACAAGACAGGTGTTTGAGAAATACATCCTGTCGGCGTCTGGAGCGGATGTCGCAGGGTTATGAGTCGGGCTCGTTTGACCTTATTTCCGACAGCGGCGGAAATGACTACGGAAGTAAACAAAACAGGTGTCTCTTGGAATTACGTGGGCGTTGCATAGGCGAGACAAAACCGGAAGGAAAAGTCCCGGTTCTAGAAGACTATAAAAAGAAATCGACACACAGATTCGCCAGCAGAGAATGGCCAGTGGAAGCAGAGAGACACCACAGGCAAGACTTACACTCCCGTCGACTCATTCTATGTGCGCTCTCACTCTTCCATTCTCTGTTCCACACAGGCTCGTCGTCAGGAATAGAAATATAATCTTATATTTTTATATATGCGTGTTCTCGTTGTTTGTCGTCGTACAGTGATATATAACACTTGTTTAGGATGTGGTTTCCGGCTTTTTCTTTTCCAATCTTTTCACTCTTTTCTTTTTTCAATTGGAGTAGATAGACTAAACTATCGCCCAGTTCACACTCCACCCACGTCTATTGAACAGGTGAAGAGGCTCATCCCTTGTTCCCTGTTTAGGTTGTGGTTTCCGGCTTTCTCTTTTCCAATCTTTTTACTCTTTTCTTTTTCAATCGGAGTAGATAGACTAAACTATCACCCGGTTCACACTCCACCCATGTCTATTGAACAGGTGAAGAAGCTCATCCCTTGTTCCCTGTCTAGGATGTGGTTTCCGGCTTTTTCTTTTCCAATCTTTTCACTCTTACGTAGCTCCCTGCACACCAGTGGCCTTACCGCCTTGCTCGGGGTGATATGATTAAAAAAAAAAAATAGCTTCATGAGAAAAGAAGGAATGTTTTTCTGGATCAACACAACAATCTTGCAACAATTCAGCTATTTGTCTTGCTTTTGGAAAAGTAAGGGATTTTCTTACATTCATTGCATGAAACCTACAATTACAAGCTTCAGTAACAAAATTCTTAGTTAATCAATAATTAATAAGCAATGCACAAACAGAAGTTACATTAACAGTAATTATTCATGAAAAGAATTTTAAAGTCTGTCTGAATTTATGAAATGAGATGTTATTATTTACGTGCGGATTATGACAGCAGATGAGGAATTATCATTATTATACACTGATTTATTCAAACTGTTATCCTCATCTTGGTTGTTATAGTCACAACATTTCTGTTATTTCTCAGATGAGGAATTATCATTATTATACACTGATTTATTCAAACTGTTATCCTCATCTTGGTTGTTATAGTCACAATATTTCTGCTATTTCTCAGATGAGGAATTATCATTATTATACACTGATTTATTCAAACTGTTATCCTCATCTTGGTTGTTATAGTCACAACATTTATGCTATTTTTTCAGATGAGGAATTATCATTATTATACACTGATTTATTCAAACTGTTATCTCATTTGGTTGTTATAGTCACAAATTTCTGCTATTTTCCTCAGATGAGGAATTATCATTATTATACACTGATTTATTCAAACTGTTATCCTCATCTTGGTTGTTATAGTCACAAATTTCTGCTATTTCTCAGATGGGAATTATCATTATTATACACTGATTTATTCAAACTGTTATCCTCATCTTGGTTGTTATAGTCACAACATTTCTGCTATTTCTCAGATGAGGAATTATCATTATTATACACTGATTTATTCAAACTGTTATCCTCATCTTGGTTGTTATAGTCACAAATTTTTGTTATTTCTCAGATGAGGAATTATCATTATTATACACTGATTTATTCAAACTGTTATCCTCATCTTGGTTGTTATAGTCAACAACATTTATGCTATTTCTCAGATGAGGAATTATCATTATTATACACTGATTTATTCAAACTGTTATCCTCATCTTGGTTGTTATAGTCACAACATTTATGCTATTTTTCAGATGAGGAATTATCATTATTATACACTGATTTATTCAACTGTTGTCCTCATCTTGGTTGTTATAGTCACAAATTTCTGCTATTTCTCAGATGGGGAATTATCATTATTATACACTGATTTATTCAAACTGTTATCCTCATCTTGGTTGTTATAGTCACAAATTTCTGCTATTTCTCAGATGGGGAATTATCATTATTATACACTGATTTATTCAAACTGTTATCCTCTATCTTGGTTGTTATAGTCACAAATTTCTGCTATTTCTCAGATGGGGAATTATCATTATTATACACTGATTTATTCAAACTGTTATCCTCATCTTGCTGTTATAGTCACAAATTTCTGCTATTTCTCAGATGGGGAATTATCATTATTATACACTGATTTATTCAAACTGTTATCCTCATCTTGGTTGTTATAGTCACAACATTTATGCTATTTTTCAGATGAGGAATTATCATTATTATACACTGATTTATTCAAACTGTTATCCTCATCTTGGTTGTTATAGTCACAACATTTCTGCTATTTCTCAGATGAGGAATTATCATTATTATACACTGATTTATTCAAACTGTTATCCTCATCTTGGTTGTTATAGTCACAAATTTCTGCTATTTCTCAGATGGGGAATTATCATTATTATACACTGATTTATTCAAACTGTTATCCTCATCTTGGTTGTTATAGTCACAAATTTCTGCTATTTCTCAGATGGGGAATTATCATTATTATACACTGATTTATTCAAACTGTTATCCCTATCTTGGTTGTTATAGTCACAATTTCTGCTATTTTTCAGATGAGGAATTATCATTATTATACACTGATTTATTCAAACTGTTATCCTCATCTTGGTTGTTATAGTCACAAATTTCTGCTATTTCCTCAGATGAGGAATTATCATTATTATACACTGATTTATTCAAACTGTTATCCTCATCTTGGTTGTTATAGTCACAAATTTCTGCTACTTTTTAGATGGGAATTATCATTATTATACACCATTTCATTCAAACTGTTATCCTCATCTTGGTTGTTATAGTCACAAATTTCAAGTTATTTCTCAGATGGGGAATTATCATTATTATACACTGATTTATTCAAACTGTTATCCTCATCTTGGTTGTTATAGTCACAAATTTCTGCTATTTCTCAGATGAGGAATTATCATTATTATACACTGATTTATTCAAACTGTTATCCTCATCTTGGTTGTTATAGTCACAAATTTCTGCTATTTCTCGTGATGGGAATTATCATTATTATACACTGATTTATTCAAAACTGTTATCCTCATCTTGGTTGTTATAGTCACAACATTTCCTCAAGGCTATTTCTCAGATGAGGAATTATCATTATTATACACTGATCATTCAAACTGTTATCCTCATCTTGGTTGTTATAGTCACAACATTTCTGCTATTTCTCAGATGAGGAATTATCATTATTATACACTGATTTATTCAAACTGCTATCCCTCATCTTGGTTGTTATAGTCACAACATTTCTGCTATTTCTCAGATGAGGAATTATCATTATTATACACTGATTTATTCAAACTGTTATCCTCATCTTGGTTGTTATAGTCACAAATTTCTGCTATTTCTCAGATGGGGAATTATCATTATTACACACTGATTTATTCAAACTGTTATCCTCATCTTGGTTGTTATAGTCACAACATTTCTGCTTCAGATGAGGAATTATCATTATTATACACTGATTTATTCAAACCACATTCCCATCTTGGCTGTTATTGTTACACAACATTTCTGCTATTTCTCAGATGAGGAATTTTTCAAAATTCATTATTTTAAAAAACAATAGCTTGCTTAATACATTCAGTCACTCAAGTGCCATACCTGATACCCGCTTTGGCAATCATGTCTTAAAAAAGACATGACTGATAGGGCAGAATGCAAATGTTTTACTCAACAATTTTCACACTGGGAAAAATCCATTTTATCTCAAGAAGGAATCAGATTCCACACACAATGCACGAGTTTGAAAATCGGCTCATGATTCAGATATGAAAGTGTTTACATTTAATGAATGGATCCTTTCTAAGAGGAGTTCATTTTGTAAAAGCACAACTTGTTAATGAAAAGGGTGGAATTTAAAATTTTTTTACAGAAATGGACAAATCAAAGTTGAAATCAGGTTTCGTGTTCAAACCCCCAGTAAAAGCCAGGATTCCTAATGCTGATGATGATCAAAGCAGGCCAGCAGGCTGTCGGGCCCTCCCCACTTGGAAGATTGGCACAACACAATCTTCGTACCTCCATTTGGTCTTGTATTATATTATCAAGTGCCATACGTGATACCTGCCTGAGCACTCATGTCTTGAAAAAGACATGACTGACTGGGCAGAAAATTTTCCCATAGTATGTTGCCATTACTTTCTGTGGTAGACTTGTTGCCAACCAAGGCTATAGAACCCAATTTGTCCTGTTATTTAATTCATAGCTGAAGAAAAAAATGGATTAATATCTTTTACAAGGTTATTTGCGAATAAGTGAATTCAACAAATTTGACTAGAATTCGAACTCCAGCTGAATTTGTTGCATTGACTGATGTGCAAATACCCAAGGGAATTAACAAGTAAAATGACATTAAGAGTAATAAGTAATATTGTGAATGTTATTGATTTCTCAAAATTGCAGACAGCATGTAAATATCTCACCGGCTGAGCAGGTTGTCCTGTATATTAGACTCTCTCAAAATGTTCAACAACGAAAAGAAGAAAACTGTTTCAGATAATGACAAATTTCAAGACTTCAAAACATTGACATTTGCAAATTCAAGTCAATTGAAATAAACTCCACAAAAACTGAATGCATGATCATTACCAAAAAGAGGAACCCAAAATGCCGATTACAAGTCAGGAACACTAAAATCAAGCAGGTACAGACATTTGAATACCTGGGAAGTGTTTTAACAGAGTACAGAAAGTGTGATACTGAGATCCAAAGATGTATTGGCATGGCCAAGGACACTTTCCAAAAGCTTAGTAGAATATTGAGAGACGAGAAAATTTTGCCGAAAACAAAGAAAATTGCTAAATTTATTTGATGTCTGTCCTATATGGCAGCGAATGCCAGAAATTTCCCCAACGATGAAGTAAAGACTCAAAACAACAGAAATGTGGTTCTACAGAAAGATGCTGAGGATACCATGTACTGAACATGTGAGTAATAACAAGGTTTTGGAAAGGATTCAAACAAAAAGGATACATACTTAACATCAGGAAGAGACAAATGACGTTTCTGGGCCACACAATGTGGAAGGAGGGTTTAGAGAATATGATACTCACAGGACAGATAGAGGGGAAAAAGGAACAGGGGTAAACAGCACATGACATACTTGATAGATAACACAGCAGGGTTTGGGAGAAATAACAAGACAACATATATTAAGAGCAACAAGGTACAGGAAGAGGTGGAGGCCCATTATTACATACATCCAGAAGGGACACAGCACATAAAAGAAAAAGAAAGAAATATATCAACAATACATTGTGACTAAATAAATATTTGTTCAGTAGAAAGGCTCAGTTTACTTTGTTCATAGATTTTATGACTCATAATGGGTTTTAATTTCTCACAACTTCAAAGATATTATTGACTAGCAGTATAGCATGGCATTGCTCGGGTGTAATGAAAGCTTTAAAACTAATCCATGGTCCTGGACTCTTTGGACGTTGGCACGAAAGACTAAAAAGCAATAGTTGTTTCCAGTTAAAGAGAAACCGTAGACTAAAAGAAAAATGAATGGATGTAAGTCGAATTTTGATTTCCTGGTATTGATATCAAATTTTCTGCACTATTGCAAGAACTGAAACCTTGAAACTTCTGAATATCGTTTCTTATGTCTTTGTCTATGAGTGTATCAAATTTGATTAAAATCGGAATAACCCGATTTTTCAATTATCGATTTGATTAAACTCGGACCACTCCTTCTATAACCCGATTTTTTCGATTATCGATTTTCGATATTTATCGGGAGTACCTTGACACAGAACCTAGCTAAGAACACTCGCAGACGCTTATAGTACAACTGTGTAAATTTTCAAGAAAATCAGTTCAGCCATTTCGGAGTTTATAGGTAACGGATACACACACAAAGTTTCATTTATAAATAAGTTTAGATTAACAAGTCATTTATAGCAAGTTTCGCCTGCAGTGGGTGAACCAAACTTGATTTTGTCAATGTCAAAAAAAGTGTAAGTATTGCAAAATACTTACTTTTTTTTAATTATTATTTATTGCTTTTTTACAATATAATAAAATTCAGATCATTTCCAAGCAGTTTTCAAAAACAATCTTTTTAAGTATTTATTTCTCTTTATTTATTTATACATTCGTTTTCATGGAAAGACAAGCTGGCTGTGTAGGTTGGAATCCTCTGCCTACCCAATCTAATGAGAGTCTTTTGTAGTTGCTTTCCCCCTCCCACACACAACAATGCAGCTGTTGGCATCAAATATCGGCAGATTGCAATAATCAATGCAGATGTTTTACTCAACAATTTTCACACTGGGAAAAATCCATTTTATCTCAAGAAGGAATCAGATTCCACACACAATGCACGAGATTGAAAATCGGCTCATGATTCAGATATGAAAGTGTTTACATTTAATGAATGGATCCTTTCTAAGAGGAGTTCATTTCGTAAAAGCACAACTTGTTAATGAAAAGGGTGGAATTTAAAAATTTTTACAGAAATGGCCAAATCAAAGTTGAAATCAGGTTCAGTGTTCAAACCGCAGTAAAAGCCAGGATTCCTAATGCTGATGATGATCAAAGCAGGCCAGCAGGCTGTCGGACCCTCCCCACTTGGAAGATTGGCACAACACACTCTTCGTACCTCCTTTTGGCCTTGTATTATACTAAACTA
Source organism: Ascarosepion bandense (assembly GCA_037127315.1). Taxonomy (NCBI): domain Eukaryota; kingdom Metazoa; phylum Mollusca; class Cephalopoda; order Sepiida; family Sepiidae; genus Ascarosepion; species Ascarosepion bandense. The sequence goes on from JBBBDQ010001648.1 coordinate 2,181,277, forward strand.
AACTTAGTAAATACTGAGCTTAGATAAAAACAAGGATTCAGAAGGATAATTTTCAATGTAGGTATGCCTTCTCCACTTGGAAGATTGGCATGACGCAATCTTTCTACATCCATTTTGTTTTGGGCTCTGATAACCTAAGTTTAATAAATTCTGAACCCATGTAAAAGTCATTATTAAGAGGAACGTGGTTTCAAGGCAGGTAGGCTTTCCCTACTTAAAAGATTGGAACAGTGCCATCTTCTCGCTTTAAATTTAAGCTTCATTTTATTCAATTATGGAATGTGTGAAGTTATTGAGAAAATTACGTTGTTTATACTGACTAAAGAAAAATGGCAACAAAAAGAACACCTGCTCATAATCGGGAAGAGTTAGCTGAAATTCCTTGGACACATTATGAGGAAAGAGAGCTTGGAAAACTTAACCCTCACTGGGCATATCAACAGTAAGAGAGATAGGGGCAGGGAGTGAGCCACCTACCTGTTGAATTTGTGTGAATGAGTGGAGATCATCCAGAAACATTAGCAAAAGTAGAAAACTGCTCAGAGCTACAAGGGATAGAAAGTTTTGGACACAGCACATTGATGAAGCAGCTTACAATCAGTTACTTTAAAGTAGGCATCCAAACCAAAATTAACTGCGACAAAATTTGTCATTCCCACCTTAGCCATAGAAATGCAATGGCAGGAATTCCAATCATCTATATATACTGGGTTAAGTATTATAATAATAATAATATAAATATCATGATGTCAAAACTTTGGTAAGTATCAAGATGGGGCATATTGATCACCTGTCAACAAGGTAGAATCAATTTTAGATCTTTAGTTCAAGTGCACAGATGTACAGGTGAATTAATGGCTAGAGGTTCAAGTTTGAATTCTGGATGAGATCATTACATTCATTTTTACACAAATGAATTTGAGAAAGGGTATAACTCCATTGTTTTTCCTCCCAGCAATGGGTTAAATAGCATGGCAGACCTAACTCTCTAGCCATGGTTGGCAACCAGTATAGACAACTCCAAAATTCAAAACCCTACGTAACCCTGTTGAGACACATACTTTCACTGTAATTAAGGTTTGCTCAGTATAATTGCTCTATAAAGCATGGGCCTTCTTCTCTGTGGGGGTCAAAGAAACACAAATGGGCCTAAGCAGATGAGCATGCGTGGACAACAAACAGTCATGTTGCTAATGAGAAATCGCACCAATTGGCAGGGTGTGCAATCAAGTTGAAACAGATTTAATATTGAGTTCAGGTAGAAATAAAAAACAAAAATACTAATATAGATTAAATCTATGAAGTTAAACCAACTGTATCCAACCGGTCACAGATGCAGTCATTACCTACTAAGAAATCCATATAAAAAAACACACAGTGCCGGTATAGCATGTGGCCTAATTTTTTAATGTGACCTACGAAATTCTATCACTGGTATAGTAGGTGGCCAACCTTAAAAAGCCTATTATAAGGAAGTATTATAACTGTCTGGTAACAGATAGTTATAATACTGCTTCAGGTGACATATGGATAAATTGTTTTTTTATTTTTTATCTTTAAATACAGAGCTTATGACAGAATTTCATTTCTTAAAATTAAATAAATGTAAAAAAATAATTAATTTCAATAAATAGCTCAATACTTATATCTAAACTTATTTATAAAAGGAACTTTGTCTGTGTGTGTCCATTACCTATAGAATCTGAAACAGCTGAACAAATTTTCTTGAAAATTTACACGGTTGTACTATAAGCATCTGCAAGTGTTCTTAGCTAGGTTTTGTTGAGGTACCCCCGATAAATATCAATAATTGAAAAAATTGGGTTATAGAAGGAGTGATCCGATTTTAATCAAATTTGATACACTCAAAGACAAAGACATAAGAAACGATATTCAGAAGTTTCAAGGTTGCAGTTTTTACAATAGTGCAGAAAATCGATTATATATATATATATGAAATGAATTGTTTGAACATTATTTTTTGATACTCGTATTTAAATAGATATTCTGTTTTTAATGAAACAGTATTATATATTTATATCTACCGGCCTGATTATTTACGATAAATTTTTATTACGAAAATGTGTGCCATTCGGCAGGATTCGAACCTGCAACCCCTATCTATATAGGGGAAGCTACCATTTGATCTGGTAACATCTTAGACCTCTCGACCATGAATAGTCTCCAGTCTAAACGAGACTATCGTTCATGGGGATATCAAACATGGAAGTTCATGGAATGGAATGATTTGCTTATAGTTAGAATTGATCATCTCTTGAGCCATAAAGCATTTATAGCTCCGTCATTTCAGGATTCTACAGTCTTTTCTACAAATATTTTCAAGGCAACTGCTCTGATAAGCCCCCCGCTCCACATGAATTTAAGTGTGCTACTAGATTGGCATCTAAGTTCCATCCTTTTACCGTTGAAATAGTTAAATGTAATCACCTCTTCTACTCTAAGTGTTTATTTTCTTGCACTTCTCACCTGTGGAACTCCCTTCCATTTACATGTTTTTCCGAAAGTTACAATCTCCAAGAATTTAAATGCAATGCCAGTTGCCATCTTCTATCTTCTTGAATCCCATTCATCTTTTATCTTTTCTTCAATACCCACTGTACCCAGTCTTTTCTCTCACTGTAACCCCCTGCACACTAGTGGTGGTCCTGGCTTGCCTGGAGTGAAATGATAAAAAAAAAAAAAAAAGAAGCTGGCACATTCAACTAGCCCTTTGAGTTAAAAAGAAACAAGAGTTCAAATCTCTGCAAAAGTTTATCCCTTATTTTCAATCCAAGCTAACTATAAACACACACACACACACAAATAAAAGTAACTATTTTCTAAAAATCAATGTTCCTTGTTTTCCTGTGACTTGACTTTCTTTAAAAGGTACCTTTCTGATGTAACATTTGCTTCACATTACATGAGTCATATTTAGGTCTTGTTAACCATATAAAGAACCAAAGCCAGAACAAATATAAGATTGCCTGAAATTAACCAGCAGTTATAACTAACATGTGTGCCTTTAATGTCAAATTATATGCTGACTTAAAAAGTCACCTTTGTTTCGATGTTAGAAACAATCCACCCAACAATAACAATGAACTGTATTTGCCAAGTAACAGTTAATTTAAGAAAGTGGTCATGCTCAAAATCAATAGACAACTGTCATATATAACACATAGAGCTTTGGCGAGATGTATTTGAAATCTGAGAATTGAGTAATGATTAGATACTTGGATTGAGGAATCTGAGAGCCAAGTTTGAATTCCAGTCTAGTTCATTACATTCACTTAAACTGGAAAAGATATGAATCTATCTTTTCTTCCCCTACTCAGTTATGGGTAAAATAGCAGGATAGACTGGGTCATATAGCCTTGGGTGGCACGGTAACTTCAAAAGCAAATTCACTTTAGTGGAGGGATGAGGTAACCTCAATATCCCTGATGTAAAAGAAACCAGAAAGTCATTTCAATCTTGCTGAACGTCACCATGAAAGACAATTGCGAAATTGAAGGGAGTGACCACAGTGGTGTAACATGTGCTGAATAAAATGAATGATTCGAAATTTGAATATTTGTAAAATGTATATTTTTATATACTACCTATGATTGCATTAAATCTAAAAAAGGCGACATTTTTCAATGTCAAATTAACAAAAAGAAAAAAATCTCAAACATGAAATGCAGAATAAAATATAAACAAAATAACAGGAAAAGTATCTGGATACGGCTAAAAATTTATCATGCAAATTTTTCAGGAATGCAGATTCAAGTCTGGGGTTTTTTTTTTTATCTGCTTCAAAATTTTTGAAATCTCTCAGCAATACTCGACCAGGATATCTTGCTATTACAATTGTCATTCACAATTTTACTATTTTGCAACGATTATGTCATAGTTAAAGTAAAGAAGCACTAAACTAAACAAAAGAACAATGTAATTAAGTAGCATAATGAAGGCTTTAGATACAGGACCATTAATAATGTCCCTCTCTATATGACTATTTACCTTGCTCCACCAATGGGGCAAGTTGTGACACAAGGTCAGTTTTTAATGTGGGGAACCCGAGTGCAGATACTCAGGCTGCTGGTCAAATATTACCCAGCCCTCGCATAAATGGGAACTGGATACTAAACAACATAGCGTGTCTAAACTTGTCATAACCGGTCTTAATCGATCATATAGGCCCACCAAAAGGTGAGTATTTTATTTTATCCTGAAGTGGAAGAATTTTGTCACGACCAAAAACTTTCCTCAACCTGAATTATCTCAAAAAATGATAAGGAAAGTTAAAGTGAATTCAATATTAACCTGTATGGGTTACCTCACTGAACTTTGCAAAATGCTCATAAAAGGCACTGTTTAAGTCTATAAAAAGACAAACATTTCTTCTTTCAAAATGTAGCAGAACATAGATGAGAACGTTTCTGCTGGGTTTCATTCATTTCTTTGGGCAACTGAACTGTTCCATGCTCATGTATCACACATACTCAAACAACCATTCTTAACAGCTGAGTTTTCAATGTCTTTTCATTTCCTTTCGACTGTGTAAACTTTAATGTAATTTCTTTTTGATAATGCATGTATTATTTGTTTAAAATTCATGGTTTGTCTTATTTTTACCCAGACTCACATGAATCTGATAAATATTGTTTGCAGAACAAATGTACCAAAGGTGATTAAATATTTACTGTAAAACGTCCATACCTCACAAAAAAATGGTGACCCCTGCAACACCTGAAAATGGTGACCCCTGCAACACCTGAAAAGAACAAAAAGATTATTGACGAACATCTGCTAATAAAAGAAATAAGAGTAATGAACAGGAATGTTTGAAAGTCCTCAATGCCAAATAAAATATTGAGTGAGAACATAAATAAATAAAAAAAATTATTCTTAGCTGAAGTTTTGAGCACTTCTGAAAAGCCTAACAATTTTGGATGTGGGAATAGTGGAAAGTTAGTTACAAAAAGTGAGGTTAGCAAGCCAGATTCAAATCCCCACCTTGTCTGCTACATTTACTTTCATGTAAATTCACATGGAAAAGACATGAATCTGTCTTCTCCCCACTTTGATGTTAAAATAGTACAGACTAGGCTTTCTAGGCTTAGATGGCAGACAGTCAAAAAAGAGTATTTGGGATTCAAAACCAGTGAAAAGACAACAGGAAATTGTTCCACTAAATTTCTCAAAAGTCATGGTATTTTGCAGAAAAAGAAAAGAAATCTGTGAAGAGCCATAATCACCAACATTCTAAAGAGAGATGGCATTTTTCAAAAAAACAAAACAAAAAAAAAATAGAATAAAATAATATCCCAGGGTAGTGGCTCTGATTAAGTCATAATAATACATAAAATGTTGCTTAGTGACTGGACGTATTTTGAGAGTTAATAATTCTAAGGGAAGTAATAAAGATACAAAGTGGAAAAAAATATTGAAGATTAGTTAAGCAGATCAGAACCTGATGGAAGAAAGTTCAGTTTAAAAACATTAACTAGAGCCTATAAAATATTTATGAAGAAGGCATTGGTAAGATTTGAACCTAAAACAAATGCACTAAATTTTCCCTACCCCACTTCTCATCCCCAAGAAAGTTGTGGTGACACGTTCCGTTTACCAAAATGCTGCAAAATCCAGACAATTCTGAGAAGTATTTATTTTGTGAACTATTCAACTAAATTTACGTTGATTCTTACCAAAATGTCTGAACACAGAATCGAACCAAAGGCACTTTTTTAACATATTATATCTAGTCGGAGGGACTTTAAAATATGTTCATTCTTGATAGAAAATTCTGTTTGAAGATACTGTCTATCAATGCCCTTCCGTTGAGCAATTATCGATATTAGCCAAATCCTACAGTTGTTTATTTAGTAAACAATTCTCAACCACAAACTATGTCCAGAGAGAATGCTCTCTTTCTATTCTTCTCTCCTCAAAAGCTGAAAGAAACTACAAGAGGCTAAAAATAAATGTCTAACTTTGCAGCTAACCCTTTCTTGATTCTTCAAAATCTAAGAAGAAAATCAACCAAAAGGGATTGTAACCTTTTTGACAGTCTATGGCATTAGATTGTTGCCAGTCATTACATCAGTGTTTATTCTTTCTACCTATAACCTTTTTGCTTTTGAAGAAAGTATTTAGCCTACTAGAATGAAGAGAATAATTCTTCAATAATCACATCCTAGTGAATACACAATGACAAAATATCAGATGACCAAATCTGGCGACCAGCAACAGGTGACAATCTCGAACAGGTGAAAACACGTCTGCAAAATATTACAACCCACTCGTTATTTGGTATTATTGACTACAAAAGGTAATATTTGGCATTACTACCAATCATAGGTGTATAATAATAATAATTATGAAATGAAAAACTGAAGACCACTGGTAGTTATTCAAGACCAACCCTTGAATACTAATTCTTTATGGAAGAAGATCTACCACCAAGTAGATTCAGTTAAGTGAAGGTCGTTCCTGCATACAGGTAAAAAATGTTACCCATATAATTAGTATTTACGGAATACTTGTACAGAAATAATTAAAATGATAAAGTGGCCTCACATCTGCATTGGTGTCTGTATAGGAAGCATGAAATTCAATCCAAACTAAAATGGTCCCAGCACAAACCAGAAAAGGTGATAAAAAATGACCAAGTCAAGATCTTGTGGGATTTCAGACCGCATCCTTAAGGCTACTAAATCTGACATTATGGTCATAAAAAAAAATGACAACAAATCATTGACTCAATGTGGCTGTTCTTGATGACTATAAAGAAATTAAAAAGCTTAAGTACACCAACTTCCGGATTGAGGTTTCCAGAATGTGAAATGGTAACCTAATCACTATTGTCCCAGTTATTACAATCTTGGTGTCTCTACGACTGAAGTTAAAGTCCTACATTAAGAAAATCCAAATAAAGTATAGTATCTCTTTGTCTTTGGTGTGTGTTGCTTGGCACTGCAAATATCTTGTAAAAAGTATTATCTGAGGTTGTATGACTTGGAAAACACCAATAATGCAAAATTAATTTTGAAAATGAAAAACTGTTCAAAAAATAAAATTTAAGAACATTTTTGGAGGAGATACTTTGCAAGAACACGGGGGATACTTTGCAAGAAAATTCAGTCAGTCAGTTAAGTGTCATACGTGATACACGCTTGGGTGATCATGTCTCAAAAGAAACATGACTGACTGGGCAGATTATCCTGCAGTAGGTTGCCATTACTTTCCACGGTAGACTGGTTGTCAACCAAGGCTATAGAACCCACTCTGTCCTGTTATTTAACCCATAACTGGAGGGAAGATGGATTAATACCTTTCCCAAGGGTATTTGCATGCAAGTAAGTAAATGCAAGGAATTCAACTGGAATTCGAACTCGGCTCAATGATTTCTCGTTCCAAACCGATATCCACTGCACCACAACGTACATCCGCAAGGACATTAGGTGAGCTATTTTTTCGAAAACATTGGAGAGGCTATTTTTCAAGAACATTTGCAAAATACTTTAGAACAACATTTGGAGGGGATATTTTAGAAGAACATTTTTTCACTGCTGATAACAAAAACACCAAGAACATTGGATGGGTTACTTTCAAGACCATTGGTGATGGAGGGTGGCTACTTTTCAAGAACATTGGTGAGGGGGGGGCTACTTTTCAAGAACATTGGTGATGGGGGGGTGGGGGGGGCTACTTTTCAAGAACATTGGTGATGGGGGGGGTGGCTACTTTTCAAGAACATTGGTGATGGGGGGTGGCTACTTTTCAAGAACATTGGTGATGGGGGGGGGGCTACTTTTCAAGAACATTGGTGATGGGGGGTGGCTACTTTTCAAGAACATTGGTGATGGTGGGTGGCTACTTTTCAAGAACATTGGTGATGGGGCTACTTTTCAAGAACATTGGTGAGGAGGGCTACTTTCAAGAACATTGTTGAGGGGGGATACTTTTCAAGAACATTAGGGAAGAGTACTTTCAAAGAACATTTTCTTACTTCTGATAACAAAAACACCATCTTAACAGTAAAGCTCAGAAGTTGAAGAAAATGATTTGCAGATGTTTCTCTTTTAAATGACACGAAGGCATTTCATGTAACTGAAGGAACTGGAGTAACAAAGTATTTCAAAAGGTAATTTTCTTCTCTTTGAATGCAACGGTTGAAACTTGAAAAGAGTTGGATTTTTCAACAAGATAACAGCCCAAAGCAAACAGCTAAGATAATTCATAAATGATGCATTCAGAACAACAGGGAGGGGGAACGTTTCTTCAGTGGCTGAATGAATCTCATGACTTAAATACAACAGAAAATTTCTGGTACATCTTGAAAGATCAACTTCAGAGGGACACAACAAACACCAATGACCTGACAATCATTGGCAAGATATCAAAAAATTGTGAAGAGTGTTAAGAACATTTGTGCTGTAATTGCAATCCACTGAAATCAATGTGTCTGAACACGTTTTCTATCACTTGTTTTTTGTTTATATTTTATTCTGTATTGGATGTTTCAAAACATATTGCTTTTTGTAAATAAATTATATAATGAATGATCTGTTGGGTATGTCAGAATGGTTCACTCTTATTTTCAAATATTTTACAAGTTTTTTGTTTTGCACTTAATATGAAATAATTAGGATATTGAAGGAACCTAAAAGAATTTTCAATGTATTTCTCTTTTTTATGTAAATATTGAGGACTACAAATTCCAAGTGTTGTTCAATAGAATCTGATGATTATTCTGCATTTATTTTGCTGTTATGGTGTTCATAAAAATTTATGAGATAATTGTTTTTATTAGTTGATTTGCGATGGATATTTAGTTTCAAACTACTGACACTGCTATCATATATATATATATATATATATATATATATATATATATATATATATATAAGTCTAAACTTATTTATAAATGAAACTTTGTCTCTGTGTGTGTGTCCGTTACCTATAGACTCCGAAACGGCTGAACCGATTTTCTTGAAAATTTACACAGTTGTACTATAAGCATCTGAGAGTGTTCTTAGCTAGGTTTTGTGTCAAGGTACTCCCGATAAATATCGAAAATTGATAATCAATAAAATCAGGTTATAGAAGGAGTGGTCCGATTTTAATCAAATTTGATACACTTATAGACAAAGACATAAGAAACAATATTCAGAAGTTTCAAGGTTGCAGTTCTTACAATAGTGTCGAAAATCGATTATATATATATATATATATATATATATATATATATATATATATATATAAAAGGCAAGATGTTTGTATGTGTGTCTGTTTATCTGCCTGTATGTCTATTTTTTCAGCCCTTTTATTTTAGTTTTTGCTTTGGGTTTGCTTCTAAGTAGGTATAATTGTAGTTCTTAGTTTCAGCCATGATACCATTTATTCAGAGGTCTTATTTAGTCTTCAAAATTCAGTTTACAATGAAAAAAACTTATTTGATACCAGGAAATCAAAATTTGACTTACATCCATTCATTTTTCTTTCAGTCTATGGTTTCGCTTTAACTGGAAACAACTATTGCTTTTTAATCTTTCGTGCCAACATCCAAAGAGTCTGAGCTCTAGGGCCATGGATTAGTTTTAAAGCTTTCATTACACTCGAGCAACGCGGGGCTATACTGCTAGTATATATATATATATATATATATATATATATATATATAATGACAAAGAACAAAATGTTTACAACTTACTTGCTACCCAGGTTTTAATCATACTGGTTTCAGAATTGTTGGTTGTGCATATTCAGTACTTTTGTTTTATATATGGCATATTTTGTCAGATGTCATCTAAACAGGATCTGTCTTTTTAATTTTTGAGTAAGATGTACATCAAGTTCAAAATGTTTTTGTGGAGTAATTAGAAATGTCTCAGTATACACACACACACACACACACACACACACACACACACACACACACACACACACACACACACATATATGAATAGAATAAGTAAAGAACAAGTAGGAAAAAGTGTACTTAATCTAACATGTTTTCCTTTTAACAAGCTTCTTCAGAGATTCTTTAAAGACAAATGATTTAAAAATCAAAGAGACAGTATGTTGATTGAGGTATGTTTCATTGGTCAGGTACATGTCACGTGATGAAGCAATGGATGAATATTAAATGTAGAAGAAAAAAACCTGCATCTGTTTAAGTGTGTGTGCCACGAGTAATAAAAATATTAGATGTTTACATTAAATGTAAGTATATGTTAGCGAAAATAATTCATGTCAAGCGTATTTAAACTATACACAAATAAAATGTGTGTATATGTTACATTACCACGTATTCACCCTTAATCCGCACAGCATTAAAAGTACATTCATTCTCTCTCTCTCTCTCAACAGTTAAGCTAATGCATGTAAAGTTAAATGACAACCCATGGAATCAGAATTGGCTGATGGCTAAAAATAGCACATCATATATGTGGAGTCACATGACCTAATACGAAGAATTGCATGGGAGATATACATCTAATCAGTTGGACTATGGATCTCAAGATGAAGGCTACTTCTCATGTTATCATCAAATTAGAAGATTGCTTAAAAAAAAGACAGAATCATATATCCAACTCACACATATTAAAAGTTAAATTTGATTGCAGACTTTTAGGAATAAAGACTCCGTTTTCATGTCACCGACAGTATTGGAAAATGAAGAGGCTGAATATTTTATCCAACTCATCCACATTAATCCCATGTCAAATATGAACATTTATTTGATTAAATAGTCACAAACCAAAAAGCAACAGTGAATCATCAATTGTGTTAATTACATAATACAAAGGCATGTATGATTTTTCCAGTTAAGAAAAACTGAGAACACTTCTGCTAACTCAATGCTAAATTTTTACAACAGAAAGATAACTTTTATATTGTCAAAAATAGCAAAGAGAAAATGAACATCACTTGGCAACAGAAGATTCCAACTTTAAGAAGTCAAATCTTGTAGCGAAATGATACTCCCATGTGCATGACAAAGAAAGTAAAGAACTGAATTGAAGAAAAAGGAAAGAAAAGAGAAATGTAAAATATTAAAAATAAAAAGAGAAAAAGAGAGAAAAGAAAAAGAAAAATGTGTATATTTGTGATTTCAGACAATGAACCAAAGTTAAGTGTTTCTCATTTGATTCTCATATTGCAAACATTGCACAGACATGTTTGTTGTATATTAAATCTTGCTAAATTTTGTTGTTCGTTTCTATTGGTTATTTTCCTTATCCGTATATCTGACCCTGCAAAAGAAATCATGTACTTCCAGCATGGAGAACCTTGGCCATACTTTTTAGCAACAAACTCATTCATTCTTTCTTTTTTTTAAATTTTCTTTTTAAATTTTATGTTGTGGCAAATTGGTCATAACTTAAACTGAGGGCTTGTTCAGGATCCTCTCACCACAATAGTGACAATTAAGCAATAGAGTAAAATGGCAGTCACAGAAACTTTTCTGAGAAAGCCATTTCTATACCAGCTAAATCAGTCAATCAGTTAAGTGCCATACATGAAACACGCTTGGGCGATCATGTCTCAAAAGAGACATGACTGACTGGGCAGAAGATTATCTCGCAGTAGGTTGTCATTGCTTTCTGCGGTAGACTGGTTGCCGACCAAGGCTATAGAACCCAATCTGTCCTGTTATTTCACCCATAACTGGAAGGAAGAGACGGATTAATACCTTTCCCAAGGGTATTTGCACGTAAGTGAATGCAATGAATTCAGCTGGAATTTGAACTCGGCTCCCCAATTTCTCATTCCCAGCCGATATCCACTGGACTACAAATTGAAATAAAGATGATATATTAGAAATATGGAAACAGTTGGAATTAGATGTTAAAAAAGAAATGAGAAAGACAAGTATGGTAAGGATAATAACAAGGCATATGGTAGATAATAACATCTTCAAGGAAGAAGTACTAAGCCACCTACCAAAAGACATGCAGGAAATGTCCTAGAGAAAAAAATTGAATTAGAGAAGACCAGAACAGTTGCTAGAACAGAAATAAAGAAAACGCATCAAACAAGAGATCAGACTAAAAGAATTGGAAAAAAGCAGTCAAAGTAATGAAGCAAGGCACCGATAATTCATCGACCAAACAAACTTGTGACTAAATTTCAGGAGGATGAAATAGACATTTCCTTCTCACACTTTGAAAAGATAGCAGTAAATTTGAATTGGCCAAGAAATATGTAGCCAATGTTGCAAACTGTCTTAAGTGGAAAAGCCTAGACGACATATGCAACTCTTTCAATAGAGGATAGTGAAGATCATAGCTTAGTAAAATCAGCTCTTCTCAGGAATTACAAACTTCCTCCAAAGGCATATTGCCAAGAATTTAGGAATCATAAAATAATTAAAAACCAAACTTATGTCAAGTTTCTAAGACAGAAAGAAACTTATTTTGAAATATGGTGAAAAACATTTATTGAATAAATGAATATGAAAAATTAAAACAATATTGATTGCGGAATTCAAAAGAAGACGCTAAGATTCATATAAGTGAAACCACTTACGAGTTCATAGGGTTAGTAGATGAAAAATGCTGTGACTATCAGAGGAAGCAAAACTAAACCTAACTTGGGAACTTGGGCTCCTAATAAATTGAACAACTTACCAAAAGTTAATAACTGACCAAGAAACAGGTGAGAATGTTTTTTTAAGTTATTTTATTTCATCATTTCCCCACAAGCAAGGCAGAACTGTCACTAGTGCACAGGGGGTTACAGTGAGAGAAAAAAACTGGGTACAGAGGGAATTGAAGAAAGAATAAAATGTGAATGGGATTCAAGAAGATAGAAGATAACAATTGATGTTACATTTAAATTTTTGGAGATTGTAGCTATCATAAACCAATGTTATGCTATAACTGTCATAAGACAGGGTACAGCACGATTAATTGCTGGATCTGGCAGAACAGTCCCATGACCCAATGCACAATAAACTGCAGAAGGGCAGATTTCCTTGGTGGATGATTCTAAGCGGAAAATACTCATTCAAATCTTAAGAGATACAGATGCTTTGCAATCTCTCATGTTACAAAAGTAATTTGCCAAGAGAACGAAAGTCAGCTACAAGTAAATGAATTAATATCAGAGGAATTGACAACAAACCTGTGAGTATTTCTCTACATTGGGTTAACAACAGGATCAATCCCTTACGGATGGAGAATCAATGTTATTGGGAAATTATTTAGTGGGTAAGAAAGTGATAACATCTCCCCTGACCAAACTGAGAAAAAAAATGTCTGTTCAGGAAAAACGGGAAAAGAAACTTAAAACAGCTAACATAACTTTGCGTGCAGTAACTCACGCACAAGCAAGGGCGGAGAATACTGAGAAGAGGAAAACAAGTCAGTAGACTTATCTCAGACATTTTTGAACCATAATATTAGGTTGAACAGAATTGGAAAAGGGAGAGGTGTTTGGTAGTGATGAGCCTAACTCAGATGCCTCTTTGTTGAGAAAGAATCTGATTACTGAACAATGGTTCGACTCTGAACTAATACAACTTACTAATTGAGCAAGATCAGGATAATCTTGATGAAGTTTCAAAAATACATTTTATTGAATATGGAATACTAATGAGGAGGTGGAAGCCAACTGAAATCCCAAATCTTTGGGGGTGTTGGTATGTCAAAGATATCATACACAACTTGCATTGGTTCTTCGTTTCTTGCCAGCCTTTTTAAGTAAATCTTTTCTTTAACTACTTTCAATGCTTTCCTGTTTCCATTTTTTCTTTTCACTATATTTTTTCCTTCTCTTACATTCTTCTTTAACTTGTATTTGCAAATACATCTCAGAAAATTTGTATCTATTTCTGAGATTAATAATTTTCAATAATCTTGGAATTATTTCAAACTTTTGTTCTCATCTTGGTTGATATAGGTGTTATAATAGACACTGTTTCGACCAGTTAACCTCTGGTCATCATCAGGTGGCTAATCTATGGATAACTAATGATGACAAGAGGGTACTTGGTTGAAACATTGTGTCTATTATAACACCTATATCAACCAAAATGAGAACAAAAGTTCGAAATAATTCCAAGATTACATCTCAGAAAGCTTTGAAAAAATTTTTCCTCTTGACTTGGTAATGATGTGATTCTAAACATTTTTTTAACCCAGTCGAAAAATAAGCACAAATTCAAAATTCAATTATTATTATTACTTAAAAAAACAAAAAAAAAACATACACTACTGGTATTAATAGCCATTAAATAGTCAATTTTTTCAATTACATCACATTTTTTACATCCACTTTTCGAGTCTATCTAATTCTTCCTTGACTTGATCAATGCCTACAAAAAGTATACTAGCATCGACCCTTTTCACACTTGAAATTTTGCTTTGAAACACCAATCCAACTCATCCGACAGAACAACCAGAAAAGTTTTTCAATTCTTTCATTAAATTTTCATAGTTTTTTTTTTTCAAATTGGTCACTTGTTCACTTACATTTTTGCAATAAATATTTATAGCTAAACATCCCATAACTCAAATATTTCCATCCGGTCAGTACCAAATAATTTTGTCATATTTTTTAACACATAAGCCTTAGCTTTTACTCACTTGTTACAAAACGAAACGTTGCAAAACATTTCATCAATAACAAATAATTTCTCATCCAACGTGCCATGTGCAATTTTCAAAGTTCTTTTAACATAAGTTTTCCATTTGCATTCTATGTGCCTTTGTTGATATCCCTACCAGTGTCTAGTTGCATTTGTTACAGCTTCATTATTAATTTTCACACACACACACAAATTTGCTTTGGTTTTCTGTGATTATTTTCCATTTCAACACTGTATGCAAAGTTGTTTTGTGAGAACTTTTCCTTGTTTTAGTTTTACAGTGGGACATTTTCTGTCTTACTTTTCAACACTTGTAGCACTGTAAATTCTTAAAGTGACAGTTGTCTCTGAGATATAACCTTCTATATGCACATTCTTTTTCTTCAATTTCCTTTGTATCACGTCTCAGATTTAGGATCCTCTGACAATCATCAAATACTTCTTGCAAAGTTAGTTTTTTATTCTGTTCCAGTTTTGTTAGAATTTTAATACATATTTTTACATCGTTTTTTGTCATTAACCCTTGAACAGAAATTAATCCTTTAAACATATCTAGAGTCAGCTCGATTAATTTGAATCTTTCACACTCATTAATGATTCAGCATATGCGATAAAATCTTTGTCTTTTTCATCAGATTCATACACTTCCAATGAGTATTGAATAACAAACTTTGCTTTCTAAAAATTTTAGTCAGAATATTTAGTTATTTCAAAGCAAATTTTTCTTGGTTTTCTAGTTAGTACAAAATTACAGTATTTTTCATGTTCTACTGGTGCTAACTTTCTCAACAAAAGTCTTATTTTTTCCTGTCTTCTCAGTCACTGCATTCTTCTCTGTAAATTTACTTGTATCTTCTAAAATAAGTAGAAAAGGTAATTCCATTATCAGAATTTTATGTGACTTCAGCAATGGCATTTACCACAATATTAAGAGTGAAAGAAATTGGAGAATTTTCTAATTTCTTTTGAATTTTTTTTAATTAACTTGTTATTGTTTCTGGAGTTTCAGCAACTGTTGTTGTTGCTGTTTTTTAGCACATAGCTTAATAATTCTTCCATATTTAAGGATATGTGGGTTTTTTTTCTTTATGCACAACAAAGAAAAAAAAATTACACTAATGTGGTTCTAAGTTTTCGTTATTGCTGTTATGTGTGCTGCAGCAAAACAGGTATCTTTTCTACTCCGTATAAGTTTCAATTTCTCATCCCCACTGTTATAACTCACTACTAACGGCTATAATATGTCTCGACAGACTTTACTGGTGCTCTAATGAACACAATCAGAAATTCTCTCAGAACTCTGTTGCTGAATTCTAAGTTCTTTATTTAACGTCTTGTCTCAGTTCATTTGTGTTACCAGACATGTGTTATTTAATCCACAACAGTTTTGGATGTATTACTTTTATATGGGATATTTTGATTTTAAAGAAATATTTTGATTCCTATTTAATCCTTGTAACTGTCATAATGTTAGTTTTTGTAACATTATTCTGAAAGAAACTTTTGGTAATTCGCTATTAACAAGTTATATAATATTTCAGTACTTTAGCATAAAATTAACGTACTAACGAATCCTTCAAATGGGCAAATAATGCTCTCTGAATAATTCTCTTTGATCATTCACTCAGAAACAATCTCTTCAATGACACAACACCGGAATGATATTTTGATATCTTCGCATAAAGTCAACGTACTAAACGAATCCTTCAAATAAGACACAATAATGCTCTCTGAATAATTCTCTTGGGTCATTCACTCAGAAACAACACACACACACAATCTTCAATGACACTGTTTGAATGATATTTTGATATCTTCGCATGCTCAAGGTGCTTGTGCCTAAGCAGATCCTTCAAATAAGACACAATAATGCTCTCTGAATAATTCTCTTGAGTCATTCACTCAAGCAATCTCTTCAATATTTACCTAACACCGGAATGATATTTTGATATCTTCGCATAAGTCAACGTACTAAACGAATCCTTCAAATAAGACACAATAATGCTCTCTGAATATTCCTCTGGCAGGTCATTCCTAGAAACAATCTCACTTCAATGACAACACCCCGAATGATATTTTGATATCTTGCAACGCAAAGTCAACGTACTAAACGAATCCTTCAAATAAGACACAATAGTAACCTGAATAATTCTCTTGGTCATTTACTCAGAAACAATCTCTTCAATGACACACAACACCGGAATGATATTTTGATATCTTCGCATGATCCAACGTACTAAACGAATCCTTCAAATAGACCTGTATGTACTCCTCAGAATAATTCTCTTCGAGTCATTCACTCAGAAACAATCTCTTAAATGACACACAACACCCGGAATGATATTTTGATATCTTCGCATAAAATCAGCATTACTAAACGAATCCTTAAATAAGACACAATAATGCTCTCTGAATAATTCTCTTAGGTCATTCACTCCAGAAACAATGCCTCTTCAATGACACAACACCGGAATGATATTTTGATATCTTCGCACTTAAAATTAACGTACTAAACGAATCCTTCAAATAAGACACAATAATGCTCTCCTGAATAATTCTCTTGAGTCATTCACTCCAGAAACAATCTCTTCAATGACACACAACACCGGAATGATATTTTGATATCTTCGCATAAAGTCAACGTACTAAACGAATCCTTCAAATAAGACACAATAATGCTCTCTGAATAATTCTCTTGAGTCATTCACTCAAAACAATCTCTTCAATGACACACAACACCGGAATGATATTTTGATATCTTCGCATAAAGTCAACGTACTAACGGAATCCTTCAAATAAGACACAATAATGCTCTCTAGATCATTCTCTTAGTCATTCACTCAGAAACAATCCTTCAATGACACACAACACCGGAATGATATTTTGATATCTTCGCATAAAGTCAACGTATAACAGAATCCTTCAAATAATACACAATAATGCTCTCAGAATAATTCTCTTGAGTCATTCCTCCAGAAACAATCTCTTCAATGACACACAACACGATTGATATTTTGATATCTTAACATAAAGTCAACGTACTATGAATCCTTCAAATGTACAATAATGCTCCTCGATAATTCTCTTGGTATTCACTCAAAACAATGTCTCTTAATGACACACATATACAGATGATATTTTGATATCTTCACATAAAGTCAACGTACTAAACGAATCCTTCAAATAATACACAATAATGCTCTCAGAATAATTCTCTTGAGTAATTCACTCAGAAACAATCTCTTCAATGACACTCAACACCGGAATGATATTTTGATATCTTCGCATAAAGTCAACGTACTAAACGAATCCTTCAAATAATACACTACACAATAATGCTCTCAGAATAATTCTCTTGAGTAATTCACTCAGAAACAATCTCTTCAATGACGCACAACACCAGAATGATGCACAACACAAAATACCCTCAAACTTCTGTCTGCTTTATATACTAAATATTTATAGTCACATGATCCCAGTAGTGTAATTCATTCAACAGTTTCAACTGGAGATCTATGTTAGACCACACATGTCAGTATCAACACTTTCTTCCTACATAACACAATAACTATTTTTCACTTCCTGGAACAAGTTTGACAAACACCTTTTGAAACTGGTGGAAAAAAAAATCAAAATGAAGGCAATTTTATAAAACTTTGCACAAATGTTAATTAATGCTGATTTCATTGAATTTCAATGCTAATTTTCTTGTTGAATGGACTGTTTTTACCAGTACACATGCACCAACATTTAACACCCCAAAATTTGTTGCTCTGCCATTCATCCAAACTTTTTAAATTGTGGATTTAAACATTTCAAGACCATTGTTTCACAATTCAAATCTTAATAATTGTACAAATTTTGAAGTCATTTGTTTTTATTTCTATCATGACTCCAGAAATAAAAAAAAAATTCCAGCCATCAATAGAATACATGAATGAAGATAAAAAAAATTAGTTTGCTTATGTAATAAAATTTCAACTTCAGAAATTGTCTTCAAACAATTAAATTCTTCACTAACTTAAAGTAACAGTCTTACTAACTGTATAAAACAAGCTTTGGTATACCAAGTTCATAATGTAGGCATATTTGATCACTATCCTTCTGGCATCAATTTAAACTGACGACTTCTTTTTGCCTTATTTTTTCTGATCATTTTGCTTAAAATTTATCCTTCTTGATTTCATATAAACTTTTCCAACATATTTCAGTGAAATTTTTGCATTAGAAAATTATATTCTAGATACCATCATCATCATCATCATTTAACACCAATTTCCATTCTAGCATGAGTTGGTGGGGGGTTTCCTTGATGGTATTTTTCAAGCTGCCCACTTTTGTGTAAGACCTGGCTGTAATCTCAACTTCCTTATATCATCATTGATAAGCTGGGTCCATGTTTTACATGGTTTACCTATCCATCTTTGGCCATCAACCACAATAAACCTACAATTGCTGACTGAATTTTCTATGTCCATTCTCTCAACATGCCGAAAACATGTAAGGTTTGCTTAATGCATAACATATGTTATCTTGGTAATACTCAGCCTATTTCTCAACTCCTTTGATAATTTTCTATCGCAAGGACTGATATTGCATATCCACTAGACCCATGGGCACACTGGGCACACCGGGCACGGGTCCGGGCCGATCAGTGCAATCATAGTGAAAATCCGGGCAAGGAAAAAAATGTCTTCGTCAGAAATCAAACTAAACAATTCACGAAGAAAGAAAGAAAAAAAGAAAGAAAGAAAAACGAAGAAAACATCCGAATGAACGCAGTAAAAATCTGTTTATTTATTAATTTTGGGAGAAAAGACTGGTTATACTCAGAAAGTCCAAATCCAATTTCCTGCTTTAGTTCATGTTCCGTGCCTAATTTCCATTGGAATAGCTGAAAAAATCCACAAAAATCAGTTTCTGGAAACGGATGACACTTATGACGTCATCACATTGTCAACTAATAAATCTGGGAAATTTTCTCTGTGCCCGGTGTTTTTTTAGCATCAGCTATGGCCCTGACTATACCATTTGCATGTCGGTTCAAACAATTCTGCTAATATCAACTTCCTTAAACGACTAGATTTCACGACCATATTGCATAACACTTCTAATGTAAGCGGTATATAGCTTTCCTTAAATCCTATGATAAAAAAACTCGAGATATACAGAACTAAAAAACATCAATAAAAAAATGATTCCAGAATCATATGAGTTAATATTCGGTAATTATGCAAGATCAGTTTATTACTTAATGATAACAGTTAAAATCTATGAAAACCTAGTTTACCCATAATGTCATAAAAAAAATTAAAAAATTATAACATTCTTTGTTAAGTCTTTATTATTATGGGGACAAACCCATATGACACCTGAACTCATCCAAACTGTATATGAATAGCAGTTCTGCTTTGTAGAAGCAGAGTAAGATATAGATAGACAGAAAAAGTGAGAATGGAATCTATTTCACCAGCCAGACTTACAGTCACGCTAATAATCACTCATTGGTATATGTTTATACTACTGTCTTTGTAATATATTTGTTTAACACTATTTGTGTCTTTGTCTTTATTTCTGGCCCCAACAAGACCATAACAACTTGGTGACAAAGTCACAACAGTTATGAATAAAAGTTTTCACATGTGATTCTTTAAACAAACTTTTTCTTTTATTATATAAACCAATGACAATTCTATGTGATCAACAACAAAATCAACAGCCAAATACATCTAATCACTGATTGTTAAACTGTCTTTGATGGTCAGGATATGTAACAAGAATGGAAGAATCGAGTTTTCCATGTCAAGTCTTATTCAGTGAGCTCACGAAAAGACCATGAGGTTGCAATCTTTGAAGATACAAAGACCAACTTAAAAAAACAAAGTCCCCAGATTTGAACCTAAATTGTTTGAAGTAAGCCCAAGACTATACCAACTGCCAGAATTCTATCACCATCAAAACCAAAAGACTTTGAATCTACCAGAAGAGAAAAGAAAGTTAAATGACAAGAGAGAAACTTCAGCAAAAATCAATCTTGTTCTCCACTAACATTACCATGCAGTCAATGCCACTGACACTTTCATTCAATTGGTTCACTTAGTCAGCAATGCTATCATCGTAAAGGAAGCAATTGGTAAAAAAAATTAAATTCTTGGAGACAGGATAAAGCTAACCACCATAAACCAATATTCTCCTGATGCCAGTTTTAACTTTTCCATAAAGTGTGACCATTTTGATTAAATTCTATAAGTCTAACATTCATCCATGCTTTGAATATTACTGTCACAAATGGTCTGGTGCTTCTGCTATATAATCAGAGATTCTTGATAAAAATTAAAGGCTTCATTTTGGCTTCAGACACCTTAGTGCTGTAAAGTTGTTTCCCTGTGCCTTTTCTGTAAATATTGTTATAACAATATTTTAACATGGCGCGGACAGAAGAATTATGTTAATTTTATTATTATTAATTATTACAATTAGAAAAGAATCAACTAGGAAAAA
The DNA here is from genome assembly GCA_037127315.1 of Ascarosepion bandense. Lineage (NCBI taxonomy): Eukaryota > Metazoa > Mollusca > Cephalopoda > Sepiida > Sepiidae > Ascarosepion > Ascarosepion bandense. The sequence continues at coordinate 2,202,365 of JBBBDQ010001648.1, forward strand.
TTTATTCTGTTCCAATATGAAAAGAGGAAAATAAAGACGATTTTTTTTTGTTGAGAAAAGATTCACTTTCCCAAAAGATTGCAAATAGACTAAAAATAAATATGAATCGGAGATTAACAAGTGTAATTGTTTTATTCTAAATAAAACAGCAAAGCTAGTTGAGGTCATAAATCTCAGGCAAAGTTGTTGACAGGAATAGTATTGTGTACGAGCAATACATAACTGAGAATTCATTGTAATTTCACTGCCCGTATCAATTTGCGTGTCAAATACATTACTAGTCATCCTTATTTTTTCTCTATCTTTTTTGTGTATTCATTGTAAATACTTCAGCTTCTTCTTCGAAGAGGGTTTGAACAGTTTTTACTTTTCTTGCTTTTTGTATTTGTCTACATTCTGAAAATGATTTTTTTTTTTGTAATTTGTGCATATTTTTCCCCCAAAGTTGTACATTTATACTTATCTCTCATATGACTTTTTCCACAATATTTACATTTAATTATGGATTTGGTAGTACTTGTCCTACAAGTCCCAAATTCTTCTTTTGGTTGATCAAATTCTCTAATCAACTCTAATTGTTTCGAAAACTTGACGCTAACTTCCAAACTCATTCTGCTACTCTGCAGTTATTCTAATATTTTGCACTTGTGGTTTTGGTCTTGGAAGCCTTCAATTAATTTCAGAAGAACTAATTCATCTTCTGTTGTCATTTCATGTGTTCCCAATTTTTCAAATTCACAATAGTTAGCTCATCCTTTCAGTCAATGTAAGTATTGCATAATAGACTTCTGTGGTGTTTGTCTTCTTTCTAAAAAACTTGGTTCTTTCCACTATTACCAATCTTTTTCATCTATGTTCTTTTTTATGACTTTCACAATTTACCCAAAAGTCATTTCTTCTAATTCGCTTGGATAACACATTGTCAAAATTTTCTTCACAGCTTCGCCTCCCACTGTAGCCAGAAATAAATTAGTTATCTCAGTTTTTCCTCCATCAGTCTTTGAATCTTAATTTCTTTACTCTTGCAAATGCTGCAAAAGTTCTCATCCATGTTTCTACATGTTCTAGGTCATCCAGTGAAATTATGGATCATATTGGTGATACCATTGTTATGTTTTGCATATCACTGTGAGTAGTAGTAGTCATACCACAGCTCTGCATGTCCTGTGGGATGAAAGGTTATTTTCTTATATATTGTTATGTCGCCAAGTATAAATGAATAACTCAACAACAGAATCAGAATATAAGTTGTATTCCGCGGAAAGACGGTTAGTATGTACAGAAGTGATTAGTAATATTTACAATAGAAAGATACAAGAGTCCAATCCGTCGTAAGGCGTGTGTATACGTGAATACTTCCGGTACGCCACCGGAAGTGTGACTAACTCTTCACTGACTCGCACTGACTCTTCAGTAACTCATTAGAGACTCTCAAGTGACTCTCTACAACTCCCCTGTAGAGAATCCACCATTGCTATATATAGCAATGGTAACAGTCCATTTGTAATCAAAATAGGAGCGGCGCCCTAACATATATACTGGTCTCTTCATTTGCATATGATACAACACCCTTGTTAATGCAATACTGACTTATTTTCAAATATCCTTGTTAATTGTTAATGCAATATTCACTCCCAGAATGTTACGATTGAATTTTTTACTTACTTCGTTTTTAAAATTTTAGCAACTTGGTTGATATTTTTAAATAGATTACTGCACAATTTATGCATTAACAAATAGTTCAAAAGTATCATAGAGTGTTGCGTGCAGTCTACTATAAGAGATGATTGTTTGAATCTGTCAATAACTTCTTTTGCATCGAATTCATTTTTAATGGGTAATAACATTGAGGATTCCAAATTCTCGTGAGAGAGCAAATTTCTTAATCTTATCTTTATGTTCAGCTTTGAAAATGTCCTCCCACATTTGGTTGAGTAACTGATAGTGTGCTGATGACTTTATAATGTTTGTTTTTTTATTATTATTACTAATAAAAATAATAGTTGTCTGTTTCTTTATTTCATTTTTATTTCATACAAGAAGTCTACTTGCTGTCTGGTAAGCTGACACCGAGGCCAGTCTACCACTGTATTTGGTATTTAGTATTGCATTGGACATTATTATGTTACTCGTTTTACAAAAGAAAATCTCCATAGTAATCAATTGTTTAAACTAGAGACCTCCACAAAAATGTGATATGTAAAGTTTAAAAAGAATATTTAAAAATGAGAAATCTTTCTTGAAGCTGTTATTTTAGTTTTCAACTCAAGCTAATAGATTAAATTTAATATTTCCAATAAGCAAAATTCTTAGCAGTATATCAAACACTAATTTAAATTGACTTGAAGGAATTTTATTTTTTGCTAAAATAGCAGATTAGCACTATTTGTTTTAGTTGTTGTTCATCAAAATTCTCTTTAAGAAATCTTACAAAAAATAAAATATACTTTTCTAAAACTTTATTTGAAGAATATTAGATGATTAAGGTATACTTAATCTGATTTAAAACAAATATTATTCACTTTAAATTTAAAATATCATGAAAAATGCATTTTTTAACCCAACAGTAGCTGTCTTTTTAACTGGACGGTAGCTATTTTGACAATAAAACTGTTTTTTTAACGTTTGGGGCTTTTTTGATCATGGTATGCTCTTTTAAAGAAAATTTTTGGCGGTACCTAGTTTAAATCAATTCAATCTCATAAAATGATTTACCAGAAAACATGGTTGCTGTTTCATTTTTTATGCAAGCAGATTTTAGTGTGAAAAAATGTTCAAATGTTTACATAATGCAAAGATGTCTTTTCCCTCAATTTCACAGATAATAACAATCAAATGTGTCCACATGAGACGGAATAACATATGACATTCCAAGTTCTGTACTTGAAACTGAATTGAATTAGCTGCTTATATTAAAAATATTCAAAGGTCATCATACCACAAAAGTCATTTTTTATATTATTAGAGAATGGTAACCATTGATATCATGGGCAGGATGTTTTTTATGACTTATACTTTCACTTTCGCTATTGATTACTGTTGTAGTGAAATAGTGAATAGGAATGGGTATGGCCCGGGTTATAAAAGACCGGGACTAGAACGAACTATAGAGTCTTCGTGATTATACGAGTGTCATCATGATTATACAAGAGCTATTGTCCTTAGACAAGAGTTATATGTCAGTAGACGGAAGCATTCTTCACAAAACGGACGCATACGTCCTATACAGAGACATTGTCTTCTTGAGTGTGATACCTGTGAACTGTTCGTTGGTGTACGAGTATTTGGTTTATCATTCTGAGGTATAATAAATCTCTCTTCATGTATCCTCAGTGTTAAGAATTATTTCTTGCACTATTCTTTCTCTGTTTATCTCCTCCCAGGATATAGCAGATTTGGCGACGAAGGATTCGTACTTACATGGGGTATGCCAATTATAACAGATTTGGCAACAAAGGATTCGCACTTACGTGGGGTACACCAGAAATAACAGATTGGTGAAGTAGAATTGTGAGGTACGCCAATAAAACAGAGTGACAACAAAGATTTGGGACTTGCTAAAAGACCAGATTGAACAAAGATTCGGCAAAGCTCGCCAAATATCAATTTGGTGAGAAAAATTTGGAAAGTTGATACATAAAAGAATAAGTTAAGGTGAGAGGTAGTTTTGTTACCCCCTCATATAAAAAAAAACTATGGGTATTATTGCTTACTGGTGGATACAACTTATTCGTCAACTATACACGTATAGGAAAAAAAAAATATGGAACAATTAACCGAGTTAACTAAAACACTGAGAAAAGAAGTCCAATGGTTAATGAAAAAACATGAAGACCAACAAAAAATTCAAAAGCATCTCCAAACACAAATGATATTAAAACAAGAGATGTTGAAAAAATTGGTAATAGAGCAGGGCGAAATGGGAAATGCCTCTAAAGGTTTCTCTGCAGAAGGCATTGCAAATGCGCTCACAAAATTTGTATATAAGCCTGAGGAAGGTATTACTTTTAATTCGTATTACAAAAGATACGAAAATATTTTTGCAAGACGGTGCAAAGCATGGTCAGATGACGAAAAAGTAATGCTCCTATTACAGAAGATAGGAACACAGGAAAACATAAAATATATAAAATTTTATTTTACCAAAAAAACCAGAGGACATATCATTTGACGAAACGATAGATATTTTGACGAAAATGTTTGGAGAAAGAGAAAGTTTATTCTTCATGTGATATAAATGTTTAAATATCGAAAAAGAAGAACAAGAAGATTTCGTTACGTATGCTGGAAAGGTTAATGCACGGTGCGAAAGGTTTAATATAAAAGACATTAAAGAGGACATGTTCAAATGTATAATCTTCATACAAGGATTAACAGCACAGAAAGACAAAGATGTACGTTTGAAAATCCTCACAATGTTAGATCAAGATGAAGAAATATCATTACAAAAAGTTACAGAAGAATGCCAGAAATTGCAAAACATTAAGAAAGACAATGTTTGCATTGAAGAGAAGAGCATGGCTCGTATCCACAAAGTAAATCAACAGTACTACCAAAAAGGAAAATCATACTACCAAAAAGAAAAACCGTACTGCAAAGCATGTGGAAAGAATAACCACGTCACTAGGAAATGCTATTTAAGAAACAAAAATGTTTCAAATGTTCAAAGAAAGGACATTTGGCAGTGATGTATAGAAAGAAAAGGGACCAAATCTCCAAAATGATTAATACGTTAGTCATGAAAAAAGTCACGAACAATTGCAGTACCAGAAAATATGTGGACTTAAAAATGAATGGAAGAATGGTAAAGTGTTTATTAGATATTGGCAGTGATATTTCTGCAATAGATGAGCATACCTGGAATAAAATTGGTCACCCAGAGTTAAACAAAATGAAAAAGATTGCAAGAGGTATTTCTGGAAATAAGCTAAAATTCAAAGTAGAATTTATGGCTAAAGTAACATTTGACGGAAAAATACAAAAGTCGAAGATCTATGTGATGTTAGGTAGAAATACAAATCTATTCGGCATAGATTTAATTGTGCTTCAGTTTGTGGGAAAAACCCATGAATATGTTCTGCACTAAGACTAAAGCGTCAAATGAAAGAAAGTCTAAGCAAATGGAAAAATTCATACAAGAATTAAAAAATAAGTTCACAGTGGTGTGAACATTCAGATGAATTAAATAATGTTGGAATCTGACTAAAATCCAAAGAGGATGGTGAAAAGGCATCCCAAGGTTCATCCAAAGGTGTAAGTACACAGAAAGGGCCACCAGGTAAACGCAAACTTAAGCGAACTTATAGGCCACACAAAATGAAGAGCTTAACCAAGCCAAATGAAACTGGATTGCCTGACATATCCCTGAAATGGGGTAAGAAGAAGTCCTTAAACCAAGACATACCCTCAAGTGTTGAGGATGAAACCAAAAAAAAAAAAAAAAAAAAAAAAAACAAAACTAAACACCTATGGCCCGACCCCAAAAGAAAGAAGTATTGAGCGAAATTCCATGAAGAATTTAGCTCCAAGGATTGGGGGGGGGGTTGTAGTGAAATCTGACCTACAAAGGAATGGGTATGGCAAGGGTTATAAAAGACCGGGACTAGAACAAACTACAGAGTCTTCATGATTATATGAGAGTTTTCATGATTATACGAGAGTCTTTGTCATTATACGAGTCTTCGTCATTAGACAGAAGCATTCTTCACAAGACAGACACATACGTCCTATACAGAGACATTGTCTTCTTGATTGTTATTCTTGTTAACTGTTCGTTGGTGTATGTGTATTTGGTTTATCGTACTGAGGTATAATAAATCTCTATTCATATATCCTCAGTGTTAAGAATTATTTCTTGCACTATTCTTTCTCTGTTTATCCTCTCCCAGGATATAACAAATACATAGAACAGTGCATGTGCGTGTACACACACACTGGTGGGGATAATGGATAAGAGTTTAGGTTGAGAAATTGGAGAACAGAGTTCAAATTCCAGTCAAGTTCATTACATGCTAATATCCTTGGGAAAGTATTTACATTACTTGGATTATTGTCCTCATCTTTGTTGTCATTTGTACAACATTTCAGCCGTTGTACGCTCTGGTCTTCTTCAGGTGCTAGGAATTTCGAACCGAACCCTTTATTACAATCACTGGGGTATATCATCCTCATTCCTTGCGTAAAGCTTCGATTGGAAGTCATGTCATGAGTTATCTCCCTCTAACCCTGCAAATTAGTTGTTCACCACTGCTGTAGCCTGGTATTGAACACACGACTCTAAGAGTCAAGTCAGGAACTAGACAATGTCTATATCCACAAATCCTTGAGAAAGGTATGAATCCATCTTATCTCACCCCCACCTACCACTAAGCTATGTTTAAATAGCAGAACAGACTGAGTCCTATAGCCTTGAGTGACAGTCTTGGAGAAGGAAAACAGAATTCAAAATTTGTGCAGGGTCATTTAGGGACTTTGTAACATACTGAGCACCAGTTATCTCAGTACAGCTCTTCAAAGAAAGTGCAGTTGGTCCTATTATAATCAGATGATTTGTGCAATTAGTCTGGTGTTGGTTTTAAGAATCGAGCTACTTGACACTCATGTATTGAAAACAGGAAAATTCTGTCATTTTCAACAGATTAGGATACTGCAATTAAGGTCTTCGAACTGAACAGCCAGTCTACTTATACATATAATTTCATTATAGGCTTTGGCAGAACCAACCACTTTTTAGATGAGCCAAATATAAAGAAATGAGGCACATAATATGCCACAAGTACATTTTATTTTTGAAAGATTTTTTTAATAAAGAGAATTATATTCCAACTCCACATTTGACTCATCTGGAGTATTTGCACTCGATTTCCTCCTTAGAACCAAGGATCAACTGAGAGATGTTCACATAACCCACTCCTTGGTATCTAAGATAATTACAAAACTTGACCCCTATAAGGCAAGCAGAGGTGACAGAATCCCGGTCATTGTCTTGAAGAAATGTGCCCCTGAACTCACCTCTGTCCTCACTAAACTCTATAATTACTGCCTCTATGCTTCCTATTTTCCTGCCTGATGGAAGTCCTTTTCTGTGGTTCCTGTATTTAAAAACTCAGGGGAACCATCGGACCCATCCAATTATTGCCCTATCAGCCTCCTACAAATTCTCGGAAAAGTGTTCAAATAGTTCAGCATCTTACTGCCCATAAACTATTCTCAGACAGACAGTATGGCTTCTGCTTTGCCAGGTCTACTGTCAATATGCTCACAAAAAACTATCGCCCGGTTCACACTCTACCCACGTCTATTGAACAGGTGTGGAGGCTCATCCCTTGTTCCCTGTTTAGGATGTGGTTTCCGGTTTTCTCTTTTCCAATCTCTTCACTCTTACATAGCCCCCTGCGCATCAGTGGCGTTACCGCTTCGCTTGGGGTGATATGATTAAAAAAAAAAACCATGACTGAATACATATACCAGGCCCTCAATAAGTCTGGTAAAGCTCGAGCTGTTGTCCTAGATATCTCCAAAGCATTTGATACGGCCTGGCACACCGGCCTTCTGCACAAGCTATGGGGTTATGGTATCACTGGATGATTGCTTGGTTTGATCCAATCTTTTCTATCAAATTACATAATGAAGGTTGTTTTAAACAGACATGCCTCCACATCCTACCACGTGAATGCTGTGGTCCTCCAGAACTCTATCCTAGGCCCAACTCTCTGATCTACATAAATGACTCCCCCGATGTGATCAAATCCCAAGTAGGCATCTGTGCAGATGACACCACCATTTACTCCCACATCAGTAAGAAATCTGGCAAGGTGAACAAATATAACCTCACTGCTGATCTTAAGAACTTCCACTCTATGGTAGACTGGGGTAAGAAATGGCTTGTAAATTTCAATGCATCTAAAACAAAGCTGCTATATGTCAACCATCACAGGCAGTCTCACCTGTCCCCCATAAGCATGGACAAAGTGAGTTTTCCTGAAAGCAATATACTGCACCTCCCTAGCTTCACCCTACCTTCCAACCTCAAGTGAAACCATTACATTGAATCAATAGCTAAATCCACTGCTAGGAAGGTTAGGTCACTGTGTTGGGCCAGGAAGTTTTTCCTTCTGAATCCATCGTGTACATATACAGGTCAACCATCCGACCGTGCACATCTGATCAGGTTCCCCAGCGGTTCATCTCAGGATTTTCGACAGGCTACAAAAGAAGAATATGTAATGTGATCAATCCAGACCTGGCAGCTCGACTCCAGCCACTTTCTCACTGGTAGGATGGGGCTTCTCTCTGTCTCTTCTACAATTATTTTCAGGGCTTCTGCTCTGACAAACTTAGGTTACTGGTGCTCCTTCCACAAGAATTTATTCAAGAAACCAGACTGGCAACAACGTCCCACTCTTTTACAGCTAAATCTACCAAATGCAGACAACAATTCTACTCCTGTGGGTTCTTTTCTCACACTTTCCTGATGGCTACAATCTCCAAGAATTTAAATGCAGTGTCAATTCCCATCTCGTGTCCACTTGACTCAAGTCTTCTCTCGTCCTTTTCTCATCACCTCATGTATCTTGTTCTTTTCCTTTCTCATTCTACTTTCGCAAATGTCTTCACACTGGTATTCCAACCCATCTCTTGGCCTTTCTCAGACGCCTCCAGTAACTAGTTTGTCTTTCTCTTGGCTATCCTTCTGCCTACACTTTTACTCTCTTATGTAGACCCCTGCGCATCAGTGGCAGTACCACCTTGCTTAGGGTGAAACGATTAAAAAAAAGTCAAAGTTTTCTAGTTATTATCCCCACTGACCAAAATATTGTGACTATAACAAACAAGATGAGGATAACAGATTGAATAAATGAGGGTAACATAATTCCTTATTTGAAAAATTGCAGAAATATTGTGACTATAACAACCAAGATGAAGATAGCAGTTTGAATAAATCAGTGTATAATAATGATAATTCCTCATCTGAGAAATAGCAGACATGTTGTGACTATAACAACCAAGATGAGGAGAGCAGTTTGAATAAATCAGTGTATAATAATGATAATTCCTCATCTGAGAAATAGCAGACATGTTGTGACTATAACAACCAAGATGAGGAGAGCAGTTTGAATAAATCAGTGTATAATAATGATAATTCCTCATCTGAGAAATAGCAGAAATGTTGTGACTATAACACCCAAGATGAGGATAACAGTTTGAATAAGTCAGTGTATAATAATGATAATTCCTCATCTGAAAAATAGCAGAAATGTTGTGACTATAACACCCAAGATGAGGATAACAGTTTGAATAAATCAGTGTATAATAATGATAATTCCTCATCTGAGAAATAGCAGAAATGTTGTGACTATAACAACCAAGATGAGGATAACAGTTTGAATAAATCAGTGTATAATAATGATAATTCCTCATCTGAGAAATAGCAGAAATGTTGTGACTATAACAACCAAGATGAGGATAACAGTTTGAATAAATCAGTGTATAATAATGATAATTCCTCATCTGAGAAATAGCAGAAATGTTGTGACTATAACAACCAAGATGAGGATAACAGTTTGAATAAATCAGTGTATAATAATGATAATTCCTCATCTGAGAAATAGCAGAAATGTTGTGACTATAACAACCAAGATGAGGAGAGCAGTTTGAATAAATCAGTGTATAATAATGATAATTCCTCATCTGAGAAATAGCAGAAATGTTGTGACTATAACAACCAAGATGAGGAGAGCAGTTTGAATAAATCAGTGTATAATAATGATAATTCCTCATCTGAGAAATAGCAGAAATTTGTGACTATAACAACCAAGATGAGGATAACAGTTTGAATAAATCAGTGTATAATAATGATAATTCCTCATCTGAGAAATAGCAGAAATGTTGTGACTATAACAACCAAGATGAGGAGAGCAGTTTGAATAAATCAGTGTATAATAATGATAATTCCTCATCTGAGAAATAGCAGAAATGTTGTGACTATAACAACCAAGATGAGGATAACAGTTTGAATAAATCAGTGTATAATAATGATAATTCCTCATCTGAAAAATAGCATAAATGTTGTGACTATAACAACCAAGATGAGGATAACAGTTTGAATAAATCAGTGTATAATAATGATAATTCCTCATCTGAGAAATAGCAGAAATGTTGTGACTATAACAACCAAGATGAGGATAACAGTTTGAATAAATCAGTGTATAATAATGATAATTCCTCATCTGAGAAATAGCAGAAATGTTGTGACTATAACAACCAAGATGAGGATAACAGTTTGAATAAATCAGTGTATAATAATGATAATTCCTCATCTGAGAAATAGCAGAAATGTTGTGACTATAACAACCAAGATGAGGATAACAGTTTGAATAAATCAGTGTATAATAATGATAATTCCTCATCTGAGAAATAGCAGAAATGTTGTGACTATAACAACCAAGATGAGGAGAGCAGTTTGAATAAATCAGTGTATAATAATGATAATTCCTCATCTGAGAAATAGCAGAAATGTTGTGACTATAACAACCAAGATGAGGAGAGCAGTTTGAATAAATCAGTGTATAATAATGATAATTCCTCATCTGAGAAATAGCAGAAATTTGTGACTATAACAACCAAGATGAGGATAACAGTTTGAATAAATCAGTGTATAATAATGATAATTCCTCATCTGAGAAATAGCAGAAATGTTGTGACTATAACAACCAAGATGAGGATAACAGTTTGAATAAATCAGTGTATAATAATGATAATTCCTCATCTGAGAAATAGCAGAAATGTTGTGACTATAACAACCAAGATGAGGAGAGCAGTTTGAATAAATCAGTGTATAATAATGATAATTCCTCATCTGAGAAATAGCAGAAATGTTGTGACTATAACAACCAAGATGAGGAGAGCAGTTTGAATAAATCAGTGTATAATAATGATAATTCCTCATCTGAGAAATAGCAGAAATTTGTGACTATAACAACCAAGATGAGGATAACAGTTTGAATAAATCAGTGTATAATAATGATAATTCCTCATCTGAGAAATAGCAGAAATGTTGTGACTATAACAACCAAGATGAGGAGAGCAGTTTGAATAAATCAGTGTATAATAATGATAATTCCTCATCTGAGAAATAGCAGACATGTTGTGACTATAACAACCAAGATGAGGATAACAGTTTGAATAAATCAGTGTATAATAATGATAATTCCTCATCTGAGAAATAGCAGAAATGTTGTGACTATAACAACCAAGATGAGGATAACAGTTTGAATAAATCAGTGTATAATAATGATAATCCCTTATCTGAAAATTTCAGACAGGGATTTGAGGATTAACCAATGATTTTTTTCAATGTGTTTTAACACTTAATCCATGCATTATGCATTGAAAAAAATAAATCAGAAAGTTGGGGTTTATCAATGATTAGGTATTCAAGCAAGAATTACTAATATATTCTCTCATTAAAGCTTGTTTTTACTCCTGAACATTGAAATACAATAGTAGTATTATGTGTATGCAAATACATTGCTAATGATTTTAGTATAGAAAAGCGCTGTCAGTTGTCAAGAATAGGAGCATTGACGAATAAAATCAGGTTAATAAATGAAACAACAGAAATGCACATAATCAAAAAAATTGACATCCTATAAAATGCAATCAGCTAACATCTGGGTTTTTTTCTTTTTTATTGGTGTCCTTATTTTTCGCAATTGCAATCAATATTTAAATGTTAAACTATAAAATGCGTTTATTATAAAATCAAGAAAACTAAATTTTTATTCAAGTGGTAGTAGTCTAGGCCAAATGATATACATGTAATTGAATTTAATTAACTAACTTTTTGAAGCCAGGGAAAAGGCAACATTGAAAGGTTAAGAATTTTGTCTCTTATGCCAATGTTAGCAATCTTGGTTCTCAGGGAAAGCATTTCATAATAAGTCATCAAATATCGTTTTCATTTGTCTTTCTGTTATTGTCTAACTCAAGGACTGCTAGAACTGTGACCACCAAATTTTCTCTGCTACTAGCTAATGAAATTCTGAAATATTTTTTGAGCATATTAGTTTTGGAAAATTATAAAACTGTTCCTAATGTGGGGTATTTGTTTTTCAGTATTTTTTTTTTAATCATTTCACCCTGAGCAAGGCGGAAATGGCACTGGTGTGCAGGGGGCTACATAACTGAAAGAAGATTAATTAGAAGAGAGAGAAGATGAGTACAAACCAATTAGAAAGGAGCAATAGAAAGATGAGAATGCAAATGTGATGACAGTTTTAAGGGTGGAGAGAAAGGGAAGGATATACGAGGTGGAGGAAGGGCTTGAGTCAAGTGGTTAGTAGATGAGTATTGACATTGCATTTAAATTCCTGGAGGTTGTAACTGTCAGGAAAGCAAGTATATGGGAGTGAGTTCCATAGGTGGGAAGCGCGAGAGAAGAAGCTGCAGGAGTAGAATTGTTGTCTGCATCTGGCTAACTTAACTGTGAATGGGTGGGACCCAGTTGCCAATCTGGTTGCATGAGTAAACACCTGTTGAGGAGGCACCAGTGACTTGAGTTCGTCTGAGCAGAAACCATGAAAGTAAGTATAGAACAGACAAAGGGAGGCCACATTTCGTCGGTGGTGAAGTGGCTGTAGTCGAGCTGCCAAGTCAGTACCTATCACATTACTGACTCTCCTTTGGAGCCTGTCGAGGACACTGAGGTGAACGGCAGGGGCGCCTGACCATAAATGGCAGCAGTACTCCATGCACGGTCGAATAGTAGACTTGTATATATGCAGGATGGAATCAGGCAGAAAAAACATCCTGGATCGACACAGTGACCCAAAAGTATAATGCTAAACCGGACCCTCACTTTCTGTTCATCAGGTTAGCTAACTGAACCCAATTGTTTTTTTTTCAGAGATCAATGAATCTTAACCTCTTGATAACGCTAAAGTTTTAGAAGATCACAGTTGACTGAAAATCATGAAAGCGAAAGAAAACTCCACAAGCAAGAAGTTCCAAAAAGAAACTATTTTCACAGGATTTATGGTCACATCTACCAATTTCAACAATAAAATTATGAAACCTAACTGTCAATCTAGTACTGCGCTCAAATTTGTAAAGTCACAATAACAAAGAGATCCAGAAATATGCCTTGAGCATATTAGTTTGGGAGCATTTTAAAACTTCTTAATGAAGGGCTCTGATTGTCAATGTAAGTATAATGCTAAACTGGACCCTCACTTTTGGTCGATGAGATAACTGAATCGATCTTTTTTTATTTGGGATAATAGATATGTAACTGAAAATTTCCTGGCAAGAAACCAACAAGTACAAATAATTGGCCAATCACCAGATCCAATGAATTTTAACCTTTTCATAACATCAATTCCACAGAATTTTTTTTTTACATTAAGGTTCACCCAGAACAAGAACCACCCAAGGTAGAATGTTACTGAATGAAGTTTTGTATGGATGTAATAGGAATTACAAAGTGAAGATTATAAGAATGTAGAGTATAGACAATGACTGACTCTTGGCTGAAGAGGTTAGGACTGAAGTGTTCGGGGAAGCATCCACATGGGAGTTTGTTCCATGAAATAGCAATTCTCAAAGAAAAAGCTATAAGTGAAATTTCCTTCTTACAAGGGAATGAGAGTGATTCTACACTTTGGACAGAGCCTGGCATGTAGATAATAGCTAAATTTAGATCTGAACTTTTCATTGTATAATATTTAATTCATGTAAATTATATTTACCATTGACAAAGAAAAGGGATTAAGTTGAAAAATAAATGTCATGTCAAATAAATGCCTTTTTTTCTTCTTCCTATTGTTAAACTTGGTAAAACCCTAACCCTAACCCATTGGAGGCTTCTTGTTAACAACATTATCACATTACTTTTCATGTAAGGAAATGTTTTTTTTTCAGACACTTAACATTGTACGTACAAAGAACTTGTAAATCCATTTCAAAATGTAATCTCGGACTGCTAATATCATTCTGAACAACTGTGCATAGAAAAGGTATAAGCCTATACTTTCTTACAGTCAGTCCCATTGCCAGTCATGTTTTCCATAAATGAGTAATGAGAGATAGTGATATTGTTTAATTTTTGATATTTCACCCAGAGTTAGAATTATACATAGAAAACTTACAAATATATTCCAATTTGTTTTCTTCATTTCAAAAATAAAAGTGTTAAAGACAAGTCTCTTAATTCTTATTTCACAAGGCAAGTAAGGCAATATAGCCACTAAGATGCAAGAGATTACAGAGAATGAAAGAAACTGAAAATGTCATTGAGTTGAAAGGACAGGCTAAGAAAAAATGAAAATGACAACTGACCTTGCATTTAAATTTTTGAAGAAAATCAAAGTGGACTGAAAAGCAAGAAATGAAAAGAGATCTACAAATAAGAAATTCAAGAAACTATTTGCACAGAATTTATGGTTATATCTAGCAATTTCAACAGTGAAATTATGAAACCTAACTGCCAGTCTAGTACTGCACTCAAATTTATAAAGTTAACATGCCAAAGAGGAAAGCTCATCAGAGCCATTACCATGAAAATATTTATATAAAGAGCGAAGGGAAGCTATGTTAGAGCAGTAGGAAAGTGATCAAAGCTGCAGTTACCAGGTCTGGATCAATAATATTGCAGATTCTTTGAATTTTGCCAAGTATCTCTAGAGATATACCAGAAACACTAAACCAGATGAGGCAGCAATATTCAATATATGGACAAATGGTAGACTTGTAAATATGGAAGACTAGCAGTATAGCCCAGCGTTGCTCGGGTGTAATGAAAGGTTTAAAACTAATCCATGGTCCTGGAGCTCAGACTCTTTGGCCATTGGCACGAAAGACTGAAAAGCAATAGTTAAAGCGAAACTGTAAACTGAAAGAAAAATGAATGGATGTAAGTCAAATTTTGATTTCCTGGTATTGATATCAAATAAGTTTTTTCGTCGTAAACTGAATTTTGAAGGCTAAATAAGTCCTCTGAGTAAATGCTGTCATGGCTGAGACTAAGAACTACAATTATACCTACTTAGAGCCAAACCCAAAGCAAAAACTAAATTAAAATGGATGAAAAAAAATAGAAGACGCTTATAGTACAACTGTGTAAATTTTCAAGAAAATCGGGTCAGCCGTTTCGGAGTCTATAGGTAACACACACACACACACACACACACACACACAGACAAAGTTTCATTTATAAATAAGTGTAGATGTTTGTTGAGAAAAAATATTGTCTAGAAGATTCCTTCCGATATGAATTTTATCATAATGAATTTGTATAATTAACTTTATAAGTTGAAAGATACAAAAAGCTTTGTAAATATTTAGCTTTTTCTTATCGTTTCACTCCAAACAAAGCAATAAAGCCCCTAAGACACAAAGGGCTCCTGAGTATGAGAGGATATAAGAAAAAGAAAACATTAAGATGAGAGAACAATAAAAGAAACAAGATTAGTTTTCAGGAGAAAAAGGATAAAATAATTATCAAAGTCCATCATCTATGGCAATACAAAATGTCCAGATAGTGGACAAACCCTGATATTAGGCTACTGTTGACAAGAGTAGCTACTCTAAGTGCTACCAAAGAGTTTCATAGCTTTGCTACCAGGTACAATGTAGCAATCAGAAAACTGCTGTTGTGCCTTCTACATCTTCTACACAAACCGGATGTTGACCACTCAACAACCCAAAGCAAACTGCGTAAATACATTTTCTGCACATCTACTTTAACCAAAACAAAATTAATATACTATGACCAGTCAGAGCCACTCCCATAGAAAAACTGAAAGCTTAATTTCAAGATGAATTGTTTTGATTTGAGTTAGCTGGTAACCATTGCCCGGTTCACACTCCACCCTCATCTATTGAACAGGTGAAGAGGCTCATCCCTTGTTTCCTGTTTAGGATGTGGTTTCCGGTTTTCTCTTTTCCAATCTTCTCACTTTTTTTTTTTCAATTGGAGTAGATAGACTAAACTATCGCCCGGTTCACACTCCACCCTCGTCTATTGAACAGGTGAAGAGGCTCATCCCTTGTTTCCTGTTTAGGATGTGGTTTCCAGTTTTCTCTTTTCCAATCTTCTCACTTTTTTTTTTTCAATTGGAGTAGATAGACTAAACTATCGCCCGGTTCACACTCCACCCTCGTCTATTGAACAGGTGAAGAGGCTCATCCCTTGTTTCCTGTTTAGGATGCGGCTTCCGGTTTTCTCTTTTCCAATCTTTTCACTCCTATGTAGCCCCCTGCACATCAGTGGCATTACCGCTTTGCTTGGGGTGATATGATTAAAAAACAAAAAAAATATATATATACCTAAATTCAAACAGACTTGACACAGATCAGCATTTGATGTCAACACCGACATGCTGAGAGAGATGCCGCAACAGGTGTGGTCATCCCCAAGCGTCTATTTGCTTCTAATAACACTACTCTCTCTTTGTTACTTTAGCAACAGCAACAGACAGAAGTTATCAGTCTTTATAAATATATATATATATATATATATATATATATATATAAATTATACATTTATTTACCCCTACTCAATGTCCTCTTTTGTTTTGATGCTTAGATTTACCTTTGCCAAGGCAGAGAAGGATTTACAGCACTGCCAACTCAATACCTTCACAATGAAAATTCATGACCACTGATCGATCACATCATCAAAATGTTAAGACATTTAAATCATTAAAGCCATAGAAAAGGAAAGGAACCATTAAACCCTAATCCTAAACAGGAGATAAACTTCTGAGAGAGAATCAATTTCACTATTTCTCGTTCGTTCTTTGATGTTCACTTTGGCAACAATAAATCTCTTCTTTTTTCTTCTTGTTCTCTTCTCTAACTCTTTATCAACCGTCCATAGCAGAAAACCAATACTCATAGCATTGGATTTTGTAGTTCAAAAAATTTCTAAAAATTCTCCCAAGGATCTCTATCGTCCTTCCTTACTGTTAAATCTTCTCAAGTAACCAATCTCCTCTCGCAAAATTTCATGTACAAAACAAATCAACAACAAGCTTTATTACTTTCCTTTTTTCACTTGACTCTTATCTCTTTCTACAATCAGTAAGTTAAATGCCATACGTGATACATGCTTGGGCAATCATGTCTCAATAGAGACATGACTGACTGGATAGAAGATTTTCCCACAGTAGGTTATCATTACTTTCTACAGTAGACTGATTACCAGCCAAAGCTATAGAACCCAACCTACCCTACTATTTAACTCATAGCTGGAGGGAAAGGTGACAGATTAATACATTTCCCAAGGGTATTTGCATGTAAGTGAATGCAAAGAATTCAACAGGAATTTGAACTCTGCTCTCCAATTTCTTGTTTCAAGCTGATGTCCACTGAATCACAATATCTTTCTATAAAAGAAATCACCACCTACCACCACTGCTTTTTCTAGCCACCACAAGGTAAGGGACATTCCATTTTTTTTCTTCATTCAAACTACAGATCTAAAACAATTTTCCCTTCCCCCATCAGTAATGTGATTTTTATATTCTTTTCAAAAATCAGAAATTTACATGTTACCAGTAAAATCACACACTTAAATATTCACCTTATGAGCAGCCATCTTTTTTTTTCCCCCTTCTTCATTTCTATACATTCAATGCATGTGTGAAATCTTTGTGCCAGTGCTAAGTCATTTTTTCCTTTATTTGCTTTTTCCTTCAGTTCTTTAACCACAAACCAGTAATCCTGTTCAATAAACATGGAAGGAGTACTGCCCGGGCAATGAACCTCTGTTGTAAGTAATCGAAATAGAAAGACTAAATCTAATCTTCCCTATTAAACATGCCTGAAAGGGGGGAAAAAAAAGAAACTTATTTTCATCAACGGATCTTTAGGCCTGATGAGTTGAGTAATACTGCCTGAACTAAAATGGCATCCAAAATCAACTTCAGTATTCACGGCTTAATTTTATTTCAAAACCATTTCAGTTTTCTTTTTATTCTAAACAACATAAGAAAAAGATTAGAAACATATAGAAGAGTAATTTTATCATTTGACAATCTGAAGAGTTACATTAAAGAACCAGTAAAGTTAAGATAAAAATTATGCTTCACAGTTCTAGATAATATTACTACTAATAGGAATAAAGCAATTGAAATTAAAATGAAAGAAATCTTAGTCAAAAATTAATAACGCTTGACAATTCTAATTAAAAATTCCTGATAATATTACTACTACCAATAATTAAAACTCAAGTAAAAATAATAACGTTAGAAATATTTTTATAGGAGTTAACAATGTAAAACTTACTTCATCAAACTAAATTCCTTTTATTTAAAGTAAAATATTGTCATAGTGGCATCACCCATTACAACGAATTGAACTCTTCCTACAACTACATATACTTCCCCTCACAAGAGGTGAGGGATTAGTGTGAGAGATAAGCATAAGCAGATCAGCGGAGAGCGATAGGCAGAGATAGCCAAGACTGTTACTGTCCAACCACTGAAAGTCCCAATTATAGTATTACTACCTAACCTGTATTTATTCATTCTACTAACAGAGTTCCAGGTATTTGTATTTTGCTGTGTTTAATATATATACTGTTATTTCCTATTTTGGTGTTTGTATTATTTCTTGCTGGACTTTTAACCAGGTCCACGACAAATATTTATTTAAAATAGCCAAATGCTTCTCATGAAAATAAAAACTGAGAATTTCAAGGCAATGCCACCAAGAAAGAAGTCGTTATTACGAGTGAAAGAAAGAGACATTAACAGGAACTGGAAACCCAATCTTAAAACAGGATACAAGGGATAGACCTTTACTCCTGTCCAAAAGATCGTGGAGTAGTGTGAACCAGACAAAAGGAGAATCTATCTACTTCTACTGAGGGAAAAAAAATAAGTAGTAAATAAAATTTCAGAGTTTACATGGAAACATTAGAAGTATAGAGTTGAAGTAAACTTTATAATGAACCAGAAACCTAATCCTAAAACAGAAAAGGGATACACCTCTACTCCTTTTTAAAAAAAACTGTCTACTCCAAATGAAGGAAGAAAATAAATAACATTTCAGAGTTAAAGTGGAGACGTTAGAAGTATAGAGATGAAGTAGACTTTAGAAGGAACTGGAAACTCAATCCTAAACAAGAAACAAGAGATAAACCTCGACTCCTGTTCAAAAAAACCTATCTACTCCAAACGAAAGAAGAAAATAAATAACATTTTAGAGTTTAGACGGAGACATTAGAAGTATAGAGATGAAGTAGACTTTAGAAGGAACTGGAAACTCAATCCTAAACAAGAAACAAGGGATGAACCTCGACTCCTGTTCAAAAAAACCTATCTACTGCAACTGAAGGAAGAAAATAAATAAATAACATTTCAGAGTTTAGACGGAGACATTAGCAGTAAAGAGTTGAAGTAGACTTTAGAAGGAACCAGAAACCAAATCCTAAACAGGAAACAAGAGATAAATCTTGACTCCTGGTTAAAAAAACCTCTCTACTCCAACTGAAGGAAGAAAATAAATAACATTTTAGAGTTTAGGAAGAGATAGAAGTAAAGAGTTGAAGTAGACTTTAGAAGGAACCAGAAACCAAATCCTAAGCCTTTACTCCTGTTCAAAACACTGAGAAAAAGTGTGAACTGTACGATTACTACTAATACAACTAACAGAAATAAAGCAATTGAAATTAAATAAATGAAATACCAATTAAAAAAAACAAATAGTTGGAGATATAAAAAAACATTTTTATAAGAGTAAACAATGTAAAGCTTCTAAACTAAATTTATTTTATTTAAATTAAGTCTGGTAACATGACTGCACCATGCTACAAAAGCAGGTGAACCCAGTCATGGCTGTCAGACAACTTTTTACAACCCCATCACCCCTTACATATGGCCACCTAACTTCCAAGACTGCAACCCCTTGATTATGGGAGGGGGGTAATCGAGACCCACAAAACTTCTTGAAACACCAAAGTAAAACTAAGGGCAAGGATTAAGGCAGAATTAACCAACTTAAACAAGGAAACCATCCAGAAGAGATACAGAAAACTCCAAACTCATCTGGAAGTCGTGGTTGAAGCCAACGGTGATTTTATTAAATAAATTTACTCTTTTAGTGTTTCAAGAAATTTTTGTTCATTTTGGTAAATATGTTGGTTAAAATGGAATGTCATTGTTTATTTCATTTTTGTGTGTATATATATCATATGCTAAAAGTCTGCCTCCTTCTACTGAGCACCCATAGCTCAGAGGTAGAATCGTTGACTGATGCCAATTCAGTCGGGTTTCAATCCTGGGAAAAGCAATCGGATGTCTGACGAATTGTGATACAGTGAAACAGATCTGTCTGCAGATGACTATATATATATATATATATATATATATATATACATGTACACAGAGTATCCATAAAGTTTGTGTGTACTTTAAAAAAATCATAACCTTATTTGTATTTGTGATAGAAATAATCTGTAAAAAATGTTATAAAGTTTAATGTACTTAGTTTTAAGTACAGTTATTGAATAATTCTTTACCACAAAATTTGCAACAATTTTTAGATAAGTAAAAAAATATTTTCTTTTTTCAGAATCAATTTGATCCATGGCTTCAACTGACATGTGAAAATAATTGTGTATGCAACCAAACCTAGTTCATTAGAAGATTTGAAAACTAAAATAACTAATGTGATTCAGGCATTACTGTAAATCAGTTGGCAAATGTTTTTCCGTGAACTGCAAAATCGTATTACCCTTTGTAATGCTAATGATGGCAGACGTGTGGTAACTTAAATAAAATTTCAGTAAAACCTTAAAAAATATACATTTACTTTTTTCTAATCCTTTTTACAAACTATTTCTATTGCAAATACAAATAAAGTTATGTTTTGAAGTGCACACAAACTTTATGGACACCCTATATATATATATATATATATATATATATATGTGTGTATGCAAAGATTCACTAAAAAATAAGCATGCATGATAAAAAATTCCCCAAACTTAATAAAACAAAGTTTACCATCAAAATCTTTGTTATTATCAAGAGGAAAGAATTATAGCGCCCTTTAATATCAGTAGCAGTTCTTAAACATAAGATCAGCAGTAGCTCTCAAATATAAAAACACATGAACCCTCAGGAAACTCTCCCTCTTTCGAGTTTTCTCTTTCAAGCAAGTGACATGAATTTTTCACACTGAAGTTAAAAAAGCCACAAATGCTTCACATTAAAAACACACCAACACAGTAAGTCCCATTCAAACATATTTATGAACATTTTTGTTGTGTATGCAATTTACTTCTAACAAAAGAAACTCCTATTTTAAACTTTCCTTTTGTTAATTTTGATTTAATAAACATGATCTTGAGTGGCCAATCAACTGGTTTATTACTTTTACGTACTCTTTCTCCTCACTATTATTTCATGTACTATAATATAATATTCCTGGAACCTTACACATTTAATTATTGAAGTAGCTAATCACTAAACTAGTGACCACAACGAAAAAGCATTTATGTTAAAAAGAATGTGTTAGATTTAGTTTAACAAAAATAGTGTAAAATCACAAGAGTAGGATTTAACAAGTTTTAATATAAATTAATTTTCTTTAAAATAAACAAACTTGTGCTACATTTTCTAAGTATTGCTTACACTAACTACAGATATATGTTTTTTGTATTTTATTTTTTAAATCTTTTCATACAGGATTTTCTGAGTAATTTTTCAAAAATATCTTTTATTAAATTTGACATTGTATTAACAGTATTTTATAAAACATTCTATATGCTTTAACAGTGACTCATAATAAAAAAAAAATTCTTACAACTTAAAAATATTTTCTAGTTTTAAGTAACCTGCAATAAAATGATAAGCTGTAGAAAACGAATGAATGAATCAATCAAATACTGATTAGCTACACAGGCATGTCTTTTAGAATTGTTTACATTATCTGGAATACAAATGTATAGAAATTACCATGGCCATAAAATAAGGGATCAGTTTATATATTGATTGTAATATAGAACTGATCCCCCATTTTATATCCACATTGTTTACTCAATTTCATGGCATCTATAATTGTAATTATTCTAATTAATGGTTGTGTTGCTGCATTAGAGTGTTTGCATTCCAACCATCATAGCCAAGATGGTCATGTATAATACTGTCCTGGAATGGGAACCATTGAGAAATACCCTAAAGCCATACCTTGTGAGTTAAATTGGGCAGATGAATGTGTTTGGGAGCCATCGATTACTGTGATAGTACATAGTCACAAGCCTTAATTAGCTCTTTAGCCTTAGTTAGCAATCTATCTAGAAATTGTTTTCATGAAACATCCATCCCTGAGCAAAAAAAAAACATTCTTATGAAAGCATAAAATGTCCTCAAGGCAAAAACAGTGCAAAAATTCTAGAAAATGCAAGAGGAATGAGATTGATAAAAGTTTCTTTGCAATATATGTTATTTCATGACTTTTTGCTTTTGTTGTTCTATATGCTGTGTTTCTTTCAGAATGCTGGTGATCATGACTCTCCACAATTTCCTCTCCTTTCTAGCCTTTACTAAATTTTAACTTTTTGCTATCTTTCTGAAACCCTGTTCTGCCATACATTTACAAATGCTTGTTAGGCAGGTTATGCTTTTCTCTACCCCTCTTGCTTTCAATGTTCTGCTAGTTTCAAACAGTATTTACATTATTCAAACTATTGTCCTTATCTTTGTTGCCACTAGTATGACGTTTCGACTGTTGTACACTCCGGCCTTCTTCAGGTGCTAGGAATTTCAAAACGAACCTTTTATTACAATCACTGTGGTATATCATACACATTTTTTGCATAAAGTTTCAATTGGAAGTCATGAGTTATCTCCCTCATGGCCCAGTAGATATAGGCATTGGTTAGTTCCTAACTTGACTTTTAGAGTTGTGAGTTCACTACCAGGCTACAGCAATGGTGAACAAGTAACTTGCAGGGTTAGAGAGAGATAACTCATGACTTTCAATTGAGGCTTTACACAAGGAATGAGGATGATATACCCCAGTGATTGTAATAAAGGATTCGGTTTGAAATTCCTAGCACCTAAAAAACGCTGGCATGTATAACGGCCAAAATGTCATACAAATGGCAACAAAGATGAGGACAATAGTTCGAATAATGTAAATACTGTATCTCTTTCTGATAAGCATAAGTATTTTTTGTTTGCTTTTTTAAATCGGTTTAACCCCAAGCAAGGCAGTAAAACCACTAAGATACAGGGGGGTTACAGTGTGTAGAAGAATTAAAAACAAAAACATTACTGATGAGCAGGAAGGAGGATAGCAAGTGACATTGAAGTTAAATTTTTCAAGATTAAAGTTGACTGGAAAGAATGAAGTCGAAAAAGAAACTTTTGGATTTCATTTTTTCCTAAAACTTAGACATTACTCCCATGTTTAGGCTATGCTATTCTCAACATCCTTCTGTAGAACCACATTTCTGTTACCTCATGTCTTCATCAGTGATGAGATTATCCAGAATTCACAGCCAGACAGGAGGATTGGTATTGCACCAAACATCAGCACTTTTCTAATGATGTCCTCTGGTTTCTTAATATTTTGCTTACCTATTTTTTTTTGGGGGGGGGGGTGCAACTTTTGCAAACCCAAGGCACCTCCGGGTTTCAGTATCACATTTTCCATCCTTTATTGAAGCACTTCCTAGAAATGAAAAATGAGAACTTCTAATGCTAGATATTCATACAGAATGAGAAAGACGATATAAATGCAACTATGAAATTGCTGTATCATGGAGGAGTGACAATACACAAGGAAGTAATACGTTATTCTCGGCAGATACATGAGTACACATCTGTGTCAGGTGGCAACAACTAGTGAGCCGAGAAGACAACAACAATAAATCAAAAATGCAGTTATGTCTGAAAAGAATAACCATCCACATATCAAAAACGAATTTGTGAGAATCATTATTGCCAAGTCACTACAGCTATAATATAAGTCTGCTTAGTGGTGGCTACAGAAGTTATTCCCCCATAGTGATAAGTAATTGAACCTGGGGGGGAAGCATTTCAAATTTTGATAATTCAAAGCAGGCAAGCCACCCTACTTAAAATATTGGCACAACACAATCTTCCTACCTCAATTTGGCCTGAAGTAAAGCTCAGTAAATAATAAGTACAGTTAAAAAAGAAGATTGAGAAAAGAGGATTTACAAAGCAGGTCATTCTTAAAGTTGAGGGCTACTATAAAAATGGTCACGATGAATGAGGTGTGCAATATGAATGAAAGATAGGATAAGGAGGATAGATAACGATTGCCCCTTTACCTGAAAAATTCAATATTTTATTGTCTGGGGTTACTGTTAAAATGATTAGGATGAATGAGGTATATGATATGAATGAAAGTGGAGGTGGTAGGAAGTAAAGATTATGAGGATAAGGAGGATAGATAATGATTGACCCTTAAGAGGTTAAGATTGTAGTGTAGAGTGATACTATTGGTAGGAAGTAAAAACCAGGAGAATAGATAATGACTGACTTAAAGTTAAGATTCAGGAAAGTCTCCACACAGGAGTCTGTTCTATAAAGTAGCAATTCTTGTGAAAAAAAATTGAGTAGAACTTTCTCCTTACAATTGGAACACAGAGAAAATGAGGATGATGCAACTCTGTGGATGTGGCATGATATATCCTGGTAGTAAAGGCTTGAACCGGTAGAACTAAAAAATAGAATTCATCTCAACATTTACCATGGAAAAAAAAAGATCATAGAGTAGATATATAGCAAGACTAGCAGTATAGCTCGGCGTTGCTCGGGTGTAATAAAAGCTTTAAAACTAATCCATGGTCGTCGTAAACTGAATTTTGAAGGCTAAATAAGTCCTCTGAGTAAATGGTATCATGGCTGAGACTAAGAACTACAATTATACCTACTTAGAGCCAAACCCGAAGCAAAAACTAAAATAAAAGGGCTCAAAAAAATAGACATACAGGCAGATAAACAGACACACTCACAAACATCTTGCCTTTTATATATATATATATATATATATATATATATATATATATATATAAAATCGATTTTCTGCACTATTGTAAGAACTGAAACCTTGAAGCTTCTGAATATCGTTTCTTATGTCTTTGTCTATGAGTGTATCAAATTTTGATTAAAATCGAACCCCACTTCTATAACCCGACTTTTTCGATTATCAATTTTTGATATTTATCACGGATACCTTGACACAAAACCTAACTAAGAACACTCACAGATGCTTATAGTACAACTGTGTAAATTTTCAAGAAAATTGGTTCAGCCGTTTCAGAGTCTATATGTAACGGAGACACAGACACACACACACAGACAAAGTTCCATTTATAAATAAGTTTAGATAATCTTTGTTGCAGGCACAATTGTATTTCTTCAATATCCAAACTACTAATCTGTGTTTTATTTTGCAACTATGCTTGGCACACCTTAGTTACAGCTTCTAAAAGCACATAATTTGGCATGATCAGTTGTTGAACAATGCTAGTCTGATCAAAACCTCAGCCACAATGACTTGTGACATTGCTTCCTAACAGTCTTCAATATGGTTTTCATGCTACTAGACAGGATCATCTCCAATATTATCATCATTAACTTATTGATGAATCAATCATGGTAAAATTCGAATACATGTCTTATGTGAAGGTTAACTTTTTAACAACTCAGCCATATAATCCATATATATGGACAATAAGGTCAACACAGAGTGATGACAGTGTTTCATGCTTGGACGCAATCTTCATGACATCTGTGTTGTGTTTTGACTTGACTTTGACTTGAATACATATATATGCTGGTCAATGGCGCGTTATGAGTAGCAATGTCTATTGTATTATCTTAATGCTTATTGGAGAAGTGATAACAGTTCTATTTCAAACTAGCAGTATAGCCCGGCGTTGCTTGGGTGGAATGAAAGCTTTAAAACTAATCCATGATCCTGGAGCTCAGACTCTTTGGACGTTGGCACAAAGGACTAAAAAGCAATAGTTTTTTTTTTTGTTTTTTTTTATAAGCATTTCACCTCGAGCAAGGCATGTCACTGCCACTACTATGCAGGGGGCTACATAGAGTGGAGAAAAAATGGTTAAATATAGGAAATGTCAGAGGGTGGGTGATAGGCAGGTAAGGATACCTAGAATGAGGGTTTGGTAGATGAGAGTGTTCTGAGAATAATTGGGAGTTAGTGTGATAGGAGGTGTCTATTGACCCTACATTTAAACACCTGGAGATTGTAGCTGTGGAGAAAGCAGACTTGTGGAAGGGAGTTCCACAGGCAGGAAGCACGAGAAAAGAAGCTGTTGGAGTAGAATTTACAGTTACATCTTATCTGTTTAACTGTAAAAGGGTGGGACCTAGTTGCTAATCTAGTATCTCGTGTAAATTCGTGCTTAGGCAGCACCAGTGATCTAAGTTCATCGGAGCAGAAGCCATGAAAGTACTTATAGAAGAGGCACAGGGAAGCCACATCACGCCGATGAGAGAGTGGTTGCAGCCGGTCTGCCAAGTCAGTATCAACCACGTTACAGATCCTCCTTTGTATTTTGTCAAGAAGCCCAAGGAGAGCAGCAGGGGCACCCAACCAGATATGGCAGCAATATTCAATACATGGGCGGATGGTAGATCTGTATATGTGCAGAATAGATTCAGGTGGGAAAAACTTCCAGGCCCTGCACAGAGAGCCCACTTTCATAGCGGCAGATTTGGCAATGGATTCGATATAGTCATTCCATTTGAGGTCCGCCGAAAGTGTAAGGCCAAGGAGGCGTAGTGTTTTACTCTCTGGGAGGCAAACCTGTTCCATGCTAATGGGAGGTAGATGCAATTGTCTATGGTGGTTAGTTGATAACAGCTTAGTTTTAGAAGCACTGAAATTTACTAGCCATTTCCTACCCCAGGCCACTACGGATTGGAGGTCCTTTGCAAGCTTGGCAGCGAGGTTCGCTTTGTCGCCCACACCTGGTTTTTGATTGATGTGAGAGTAGATTGTTGTGTCATCGGCATACATGCCTACTTGGGATCTAATGGCGTCGGGGAGATCATTAATGTACATCAGAAAGAGCGTGGGACCGAGGATAGAATCTTGAGGGACGCACGCATTCGTATGGTAGTTTTGGGAGGCATACCCATTTAATACTACCTTCAATGTGCAGTTAGAGAGGAATGACTGGATGAGGTCAAACAGATGTCCAGTTATCCCGTAGCTCCGCAGTTTGCACAAGAGGTAAACGTGCCAGACCCTGTTGAACGCTTTGGAGATATCCAAGGCAACGGTTCGGGCTTCACCATTCTTGTCAAGTGCCCGGTATATGTACTCGGTAATGGTCATTAGCATATCAGCAGTAGACCTTGTGAAGCAAAACCTGTACTTTTTGTCAGAGAGAAGCCTGTGGGCCATGAGATGCTGAATCACCTCGGCGTTGATAATGGCTTCGAAAACTTTGCCAAAGATTGGAAGGAGACTAATAGGGCGGTAATTGGCGGGGTCTGAGGGTTCGCCAGGAAAACAGGAAGCAGATAGGCAGAGGTTATAGAGTTTAGAGAGGACAGAGGAGAGTTCTGGGGCACATTTCTTCAGTACTATGATTGGGATTCCGTTACCGCCGCTCGCTTTGTGTGGGTCAAGTTGTGCAATTATCTTGGCAACCAGTGAGGGTGTAATGTGGACGTTATTTAGTTGAGCCTTAGTTCTGGGTGGGAAGTCGGGTGTAAGTATTCCTAACGAGTTTGTTCCCAGTTAAAGCGAAACCTTAAACGGAAAGAAAAATGAATAGATGTAAGTCAAATTTTGATTTCCTGGTATCGATATCAAATTTTCTGCACTATTGTAAGAACTGCAACTTTGAAACTTCTGAATATCGTTTCTTATGTCTTTGTCTATGAGTGTATCAAATTTGATTAAATTCGGACCATTCCTTCTATAACCCGATTTTTTCAATTATTGATTTTCGATATTATCAGGGGTACCTCGACACAAAACCTAGCTAAGAACACTCGCAGACGCTTATAGTACAACTGTGTAAATTTTCAAGAAAATCGGTTCAGCCATTTTGGAGTCTATAGGTAATGGATACACAGACACACAGACACAAAGTTCCATTTATAAATAAGTTTAGATTATTTTAGATGTTTCTGAGTAAAAATAATTG
Organism: Ascarosepion bandense; assembly: GCA_037127315.1. Lineage (NCBI taxonomy): Eukaryota > Metazoa > Mollusca > Cephalopoda > Sepiida > Sepiidae > Ascarosepion > Ascarosepion bandense. The sequence continues at coordinate 2,230,539 of JBBBDQ010001648.1, forward strand.
AGTCTGAATGTAAGTATTAAGCTATTGTAAAGTTTTATGAACTTTTTACTCATTATTGATTACTTAATTATTTGTTGTTGATTATTATTACAATTATTTGCTTATGTGTGTTAATGTTACAGCTTACAGTTTTCCTATTTATTGTTGCAAGATGATACGGTTTTCCTTATTTTCCATGATATTTTTGTGCAATTTGATTTTTACTTTAACTTCTCATATGTTTAGATAGGTTTGTACTATTTGCATAGTTTCCATGTCAAGGGTCTTTCAGTCCACTTATGTATATTTTTCTTTGTTATCTACTGATTTCAGTGGCTTCACTATTATTGTTGTGGGATCTCCCCTTTGTATATGATAATGGACTCAACTGAGTGTGCATATACCCCTGCCATAGAGATAACAGGAGTAGCTGCCATAGAGTGTAGGAAGAGAGAGTATTTGTTGAGATCCGTTACAGTTATCGGAGAGTACTGGAACTGATACTGAAGTTACCCAGAGACTACCACATCAGAAGTCAGGCTAGCTCTAAGCTCCACTCAGCTAGAATAATATACACAGATATACTATTTCCAACGACTTCACTTCAAGACTTGTATATATTACTTCTTATTAATAGTATTTCTGGATTTACTAACCTGCATTCAAGTTTGTATATTACGTTCAATATAACCTACTTTTCTATCATCATATCTGGTTTTGTTGTTTATTATTTTGTGCGGTTCCTCACCTGGAATCCACAACAATTATATTGTTTTTTAAATTCTATCTGGAGGAGAAAATAGCTTTCATCACTTTCCAAGACCAAAACAAATTACTAAATAAATGATCAGAACTAACCTCAAAATGCAGGCATGAAAGCAAACTTTTAGTGCATTAAGAATTGAAAACAAATACCTTGTAAAATACCATCATGAAAAATGCAAATATATACACTATATACAACACGGATAACATATTTTAGACAAACCCAATACGTTAAACTAAACAAATAGGATAACTAACCCTCCCCCCACCAAACTGATAAAAAAATCTAAATAAATAAATGAACAAATTAAGTAAATAATAAACAAACTACAAATTCACACAAACACAAGAAAATGTAATAATATTAAACTGATAGTTAAGTAATCACTAATAAATAATGAGTAAAAAAATTAGCATTATACAAGTTACAAATAACAGCATTTGGACCACAATTATTTCCACTCAATATCCTCTAGAATAATTTAAAATATAACCATTAGTGCCTACTCAATAACCATTAAGATAATACAATAGACATTGCTACCCATAATTCACCATTGGCCAGTATATATAGCCAAGTCAAAACACAACCCACATAGACTAGAAATTGTGTTCAAACCTGAAACAGACTGTCACTACTAAGTGTTGATATCAGTGTCCACTTTTACACTTTTATATTTACACAAGCTCTATCCCAGATATTGAGCACTTTTACCCATAATATCGTACACTTTAAAACGACATTTTTATCATATATACAGAGTTCGCCAAAAATAAGGAATACACGCACCAAGAAAGGAAAAGAGTTGTAAAGATATTGTAATACTAAATTTATTCAGACATCAAGAGATTAATACAAGTTTCCTTTGGACTCTACAATCAAAAGAGGTGCTCAAAATGGTGGCCTTTAGCTTCCAGACATTTATTAGTGCAGCAAACTACTGCTTGGGCAACATTGAACAAGGTGTCCAGTGGGATTGCTGCACAAGCATTTTCAATTTCTTTTCTAAAGGTCGCAAATGTAGTCAGTTTTCTGCGATACACGCCATATAGGACTTGTTGATGCTACATCCGTGAGGGTAACACCATCTGTCAAGAAAATACTACAGGAAACAGTATTATCGCAATTTGATAAAACTATGAAAGACAAGATTTTCCTTTCCTGAAGTGTATATACATTTTTTGGTAGGCTATGTGTAGTGAGTGCGATGGATAAATAGTCGTCTAAATTATACCAAAAGAAAAAGAAAAATAACACTGGCATCATATATTAACACACACACACATATATATATATATGTATATATATATAAGTTACCAAATAGTGGTAGGCTATGTGTGGTGAGTGCAATGGATAAATAGTCGTCTAAATTATACCAAAAAAAAAGAAAAATAACACTGTCATCATATTTTAACATATATATAAGTTACCAAATATTGACGTCATAGAACCATATTACAAATTTACGAACTGCGTCTGCTATTTTGGAATTGTTATCATTGCTTAGTAAAGTTTTATGTCAACACAAGATAAATATGTGAATATTTTTATGTTAACATACTTGTAACCTATCTGAAGATGGCTCATTTAAGCCGAAAGCTTAGAACCAACATAATAAAACAATATTCAAATGTTGAGGAATTTTTGTCTTTATTTTCACCTGAAATTAAAGCCAAAATACAATGTCTAGAACGGCTCATGATTAAACATAATAGACATTCGATGTCTGTTATTTTTAACAGTATACGTTTAGAAAATTATTTGCTGCCTCAATACACTATATATATATATATATATATATATATATATATATAAATAAAACAAAATTACACAAAAATATATTAAAATACTGAAGATTAAATTTATTCAATAACATCACCATTGCCTTCCACCACTACCTTCAAATGACTTTGGAATCTATTGAAACTCTTCTGAATGATCTCCCTGTTTAAGTTGGTGAATGTTGCCATAATTATTGCCTTCAGTTCATCTTTGCTGTTACAAGAAGTTTTGTTGGCCCCCCACTCAACTGTGCCTCATACATAATAATCAAGGCAATTGCAGTCGAGGAAAATAGGTGGCAAAATAAAGGGGTGATGTGGCCGCAAAAATTGTCTGACTGGTTCCTCCTACTTGTGTGGCATGGTGCAGAGTCTTGTTGCCAGACATAGGGTCATTCAGCAGTCACCCTCTTGACCTAAGGCAGCACTATCTCAAAGGACTTGATGTAGGCCTTCATTTTGAGGCTCTGTGGGAAGATGAACAGAGTCACTATCACTAGTGATCACACAAATACCATCGTATCACCATTAGACTCATTCAACTCTTTCTGACTCCTCTGCAGTCCTCACATTGACATCCAAACACACTAAGATTTTCACCTTTGAGCTTCTGGTGCAAATTCCAAGCAGTGCAGTGTTGACCATGTCCACCATAGTTTATGAATATAGAATACAGCGCAGTACGTAATCTGTTCAATGAAACAACGTTAAAGATTAACACTCACGAGACAGATACTCTACTGAATCTGAATATATTGCCAGTACTCAAAAAAATATGGTCGCCTTTATACACATTGTATTAATATTTCGAGCCTTCTGATTAGTTAACCCTTCTATTTGAGAACTATCAAATGAGTCAGCTCATGGCTGGCTCACTACTATACAAGGGTACCCAAAAACTCCAACATGAAGCATGATTTACACACATTAATATGTATATATGCACACACACACACACACACACATATATACACACACACACACACACACACACACATCCATCCATACATATATATATATATATATATATATATATTTTTTTTTTTAATCATATCACCCCGAGCAAGGCGGTAACGTCACTGATGTGCAGGGGGCTACGCAAGAGTGAAAAGATTGGAAAAGAGAAAGCCGGAAACCACATCCTACACAGGGAACAAGGGATGAGCCACTTTACCTGTTCAATAGACGTGGGTGGAGTGTGAACTGGGCGATAGTTTAGTCTATCTACTCCAATATATACACACACACATCCATTCATATATATATATATATATATATATATATATATATATATATACTGTTAAATATAAGAGACAATGAATGTCTATTATGTTTAATCATGAGCCGTTTTAAACGTCATATTTTGGCCTTAATTTCAGTTGAAAATATAGACAAAATTTCAGTTGAAAATAAAGACAAAACTGCGTTTGTTATTTTTGGTAACTATTGCCGTTGCCTAGCGGAGTTTTATGTCAACACAAAATAAAATCGTCGGTGATGGTGGATGTTATTGCATTACCGCCTAAATAACCTCTCTGAAGATGGCTCATGAGAGCCGAAAGCTTAGAAGCAAATTAATAAAAAATTATCCAAATGTTGGAGAATTTTGTCTTTATTTTCAACTGAAATTAAAGCCAAAATACGACGTTTAGAACAGCTCATGATTAAACATAATAGACATTCATTGTCTCTTATATTTAACAGTATATGTCTAGAAAATTATTTGTTGCCTCGATTCACTAAATATATATATATATATATATATTTTCACACACACACAAAATTTCAGACATGTATATATTTATGCACAAACACACACATTCATGCATATATATATATAAATTCACAGACACATTCATACATATACATACATATCGACACACACCCATACATAAATATATACACACACACACACCCATACATATATAAATACACTCACACACATCCATACATATATAAATACACTCACACACATCCATACATATATAAATACACTCACACACATCCATACATATATAAATACACTCACACACATCCATACATATATAAATACACTCACACACATCCATACATATATATATATATATACACATATGTAAAAGCACGTCTATACATTTATATATAGATATATCTCTATATATATATATACACACTAGTCTATAAATTTATATATATACATGTACACACACATCCATACATATATATACACACACACACAACTATGAAAATAATATATACACACACACACCCATACATATATACACACACATCCATAAACATCAAGGTATATATATATCTATATACACACATCCATACATATATATATATATCTATATACACACACATCCATACATATATATATATATCTATATACACACCACATCCATACCATATATATATATATCTATATACACACACATCCATACATATATATATATATCTATATACACACACATCCATACATATATATATATATCTATATACACACACATCCATACATATATATATATATCTATATACACACACATCCATACATATATATATATATCTATATACACACACATCCATACATATATATATATATCTATATACACACACATCCATACATATATATATCGATATACACACACATCCATACATATATATATCGATATACACACACATCCATACATATATATATCGATATACACACACATCCATACATATATATATCTATATACACACACATCCATACATATATATATCGATATACACACACATCCATACATATATATATCTATATACACACACATCCATACATATATATATCGATATACACACACATCCATACATATATATATCGATATACACACACATACATATATATGCACAGACGTCGATACATATAGACATATACACATACATACATCTATACATGAATATACACACACACACACACACATATCTATACATGTATATATATATATATATATATATATATACATACACACACATCCATACACATATGTGTGTGTGTGTGTGTGTGTATATATATATACATTCATGTACAGATGTGTGTGTGCATATAAATATATACACACACACACACATATATATATATATATATATATATATATATATATATATATGGATGGATGTGTGTGTGTGTATATATATATACATAGAGAGAGAGATAGGTAGATATGTATGGAGGTATGTGTATATATGAATATAAAGGCATATACATACATGTATGTCTATCTCTCTCTCTCTCTCTATATATATATATATATATATACATGAATGAATGTGTGTGTGTACATATACATACATGCTTGAATGTGTGTATATATATATATATATATATATATATATATATATGTATAGATGCGCATATATATATATTTATATATGTATATATAGATATAGATGGATGTGTGTTCATATAAATATGTGTATGTATGTATTTATACATCCATACGTGTGTGTGTGTGTGTATATATATATATATGTGTGTGTGTGTGTGTATATATATATATATGTACATGTATGGAATATATATGTACATGTATGAAAGTGTGTGCGTGTATGTATATGTACGGATGTGAGTGTATATATATATATATATATATATATAGAGAGAGAGAGAGAGGGGGGGGAGAGAGATGTGTATGAAAATATATACGTGTAAGGAAATATTTTTTTTTAATCGTTTCACCCCAAGCAAGGCATTCCACTGCCACTATTGCGCTTGGGGCTACACAGCGGAAGGTAAATAGAAAGAGTGGTTAGATATAGGAAATGTCAGAAGGGGGGTGATAGGTAGTTGAGAGGATGGGAAGAGTGTTTGAAAGAATGGAAGCAAGTTATTGTGTTAGGAGGTGTCTATTGACCTTACATTTAAACTCCTGGAGATTGTAGCCGTCGGGAAAGCAGTCATGTGGAAGGGAATTCCACAGTCGGGAAGTACGAGAAAAGAAACTGTTGGAGTAGAAGTTGCGGTTGCATTTTATCAGTTTCACTGTAAAAGGGTGGGATCTAGTTGCTAATCTAGTATCTCGTGCAAATTCGAACCTACCGGGCACCAGTGATCTAAGTTCATCAGAGCAGAAGCCATGGAAGTATTTATAGAAGAGACACAGGGTAGCCACGTCACGCTGCTGAGAGAGAGATGGCAGGTGGTCTGCCAGGTCAGTATCGATGACAGTACAGACCCTCCAGTGTACCTTGTCGAGAAGCCCAAGGAGAATGGCAGGGGCACCCGACCAGATATGGCAACAGTATTCAATGCACGGGCGGATGGTAGATTTATAAATGTGCAGGATAGATTGAGACGAAAAACCTCCGGGCCCTGCACAGAGAACTGACTGACGTAGCAGCGGATTTAGTAATGGATTCAATATAGTCATTCCACTTGAGGTCCGCTGAAAGTGTGAGACCAAGGAGGCGCAGTGTTT